>PITA01017453.1:0-43231 GCA_004023965.1 Spilogale gracilis | reverse complement strand
TCCTGAGACTCCAGGATCATGACCTGAATCCAAGGCAGACCACCTAACTGACTGAACCACCCAGGCGTCCCTGTGTCCTCCTTAATGCCAATCACCTAGTTACTCCATCCTCCACCATCCATCTTCTCCAGCAATTCGCAGTTTATTTCCTATGATTAAGAGTCCCTTATGGTTTGCCTCCTGCTCTGGTTTTGTCTTGTTTTATTTTTTCCTCTCTTCTCCTATGATCCTCTGTTTTGTTTCTTAAATTCCTCATATAAGTGAAACCATATGATAGTCCCCTTTCTCTGATTGACTTATTTTGCTGAGTATAATACCCTTCAGTTCCATCCATGTCATTGCAAATGGTACAGTTTCATTCTTTTTGATGGCTGAGTAATGTTCCATTAAATATCTATACCACATCTTCTTTATCCATTCATCTGTCAATGGGTATCTGGGTTCTTTCCATGGTTTGGCTGTTTTGGACATTGCTGCTGTAAATATTGGGGTGTGGGTGCCTCTTTGGATCACTACATTTGTGTCTTTGGGATAAATACCTCTTTTTTCCTCCTTTTTAATTTGTTATTATTATTATTATTATTTAAAGATTTTATTTATTTATTTGACAGAGGGAAACACAGCCAGAGAGGGAACACAAGCAAGGGGAGTGAGAGAGGGAGAAGCAGGCTTCCCGCTGAGCAGGGAGCCTGATGTGGGACTCGATCCTAGGTCTCCAGGATCATGACCTGAGTCGAAGGCAGTCGCTTAACCAACTGAGCCACCCAGGCGCCCCTACTATTATTTTTTAAAGATTTTATTTATTTATGTGAGAGTGAGAGAGAGAAAGAGCACAAACAGGGAGAGCAGGAGAGGGAGAAGCAGACTCGATGCTGAGCAGGGAGCCTATCGTGGAGTTTGATCCCAGGACTCTGAGATCATGACCTGAGCAAAAGGCAGACACTCAACTGACTAAACCACCCAGGTGCCCCTGAATTTTTGTTTTCTCATTTTTAAAAGAGATTTATCCACTCTCACTGCTTGTGTGCTCTGTGGACTTGGTCAAATCCATCTTCCCCAGCACAGATCTGTTGTTTGCTGGTGTCTACTTGGCATGAGTACTATCCGGGGTGGTTTCTTCTGCATCAGAAAGAGAAGCCATAGCCTGCATGTTCCCAAACCTACTTCCTCATGTTTCTGGATTTGATTATGACAATGATAGTCAGTATTTGAGATGCAGAAAACCAATGCAAAGGAGAGTTCTTACTTCAACATGTATCCTAGGTGTTTGGAGGCAGACACACGAACGGATGTGAGACACATGCTAACTGGTAAAGTTGCCGCTTATTTCATTCCTTACCATGTATTTCAATAACCTTTTATTCGCAACTTGATAAATGACTTTATGAAAATTTCCCATCATTTATTTGGTTTTTATAATATTTTCCCTGCTTTAATGTGAAAATATTTTCTGATATCATTTAATAAGAAACCCAGCTTTCTCCTTTTCCCTTCCTTTGAGATCTTCTACCTGCAGTGTTCATTGACACGTTCTACCAACACTTGCTAAATGTCTCCTGTATTGCCACTGATACAGATAAATAAGACATAGATGGATAGGTGGGTGGATGGATGGACGGATGGATGGATGCATTAGGTTGAAAATGATCCTTTCCTCTAATATTTGGCAGTTGAAGAAGGGGAGCTTTGAGTATATTCCAAACAGGAGTAAGAGTGGAGGCGGGTGATCTTCTGTTGGAGGACAGGAACATTTTGTCGTCTCATTGTATAGAATTCCTGGTGTATGGTCATAATGAAAACCAGACTGAACTGTAGTCTGCTTCATTGCATTTTAAAATTCTTTACAGCTGATGTGCCTATCTTATCTTTGGCACCTTGTAGTGGAGAGTTCCCACCCTACCTTATTATAGCACTGGATAGATATAAATCTACTTGTTATGTAAGACTTTGTATGTCAGGATAATCATATTAAATGGTAGAAAGAGAGTAGAAAACGAGCAGAAGATTCAGTGGACAGCCAGAGACCTCACGGGAGAGCTGATATTTCAGGGCTGTGTGAATAGCAAATAAGGGATTACAAATATTCAGGTCACTCTTTGTCAAGAAGGAAATGGTATCTTTTCATTATAAGTCTACAACCCATGTATTTTTTCCATCCTCTCTGTGTTCAGTACTCATGACTCTTTCCTCCATGCATGTATGGTTACATATTGGAAGTTTCAGAATAATCCTAAATGAAACAAATGTAACAACAACAACAACCAAAAAAACTATGGGGTTAGTTCTCATCATTCCCAAATGGAAGAACTCACATTTCCACACATCAGTGTTTTTTACGAGATACACAGTGGTGTGTGCTCAGCTACTCTTCCCTTTATTCCTCCTAGATATTCTACCATACCCTACAACTCTTATTGCTGCACCATTATTTGGGGTCCTGTTACGTGTATGGTATTGAGGACACACTGGAAGCTTTGTCATTATAGAAAAAAGCTCCTTCTGCAGGTTAATTTCTTAAGTGGAAAGCTATCTCCAAGGTAAACCAGAGTAATTTTCCATGTAATTTGCATTTTCTGGGAGATTGACTCCAAAATTCAAGGCTTTCCTGATTGAATTCAGTTGCACTTAATGTCCAGATGATTCTCCAAGGGGGCTGGTCTTTGGCTGCCGAGCTGCGCTGTAGAGCTGCGTGAGCTGAATCATGCCCGCCATGCACCTATGGTCCTTCTGGCTGCTTGCTCCATTGGCCAGGCACATTTCCAGCAGAGTGGATTAATTCGCATCATGGCCCACACACCTAGAAAACCGTAGTCTGAGGAGAATCTCAGTGTAGCAGCAGTATGGGAAAACCTTTGTTCAAGGGTTTCGTCCAGTTCAGGCCATAGAAAGTAGGTCACGGAGCAGGTAGGGGGGGGTCTTAATATCTTTTTATGGTATTTAAAAATCTGCTCATTTCTGTGAGGATTTGTTTGCTTTAATATTATCGTTAATTTTCTGTGCATCAAAAGTACAAACACTGGAAGCTTCCATCCATTCAGAAAGTCAGGTCTGAGTCTCACAGTGAGCACGTTTCCTCTCCGTGCTTTTTCGCTTTCCATGTTGAAAGGGAAAATAAATCATAGGCAAGGGGATAGGGTTGTGATGTTCTTCCCCCAACAAAAGGAAAACTACTGAGTTGTGGGAAAAAACAACTCCATGTTCTTTCCTATTCTCCTTTCTGTTGGTTTGCTTAGTTTTTACTTAATATGCCATTAAAAGGACAGGATTTTTAGAAGGTATAAAGAAAATTAGTCTTTTTAAATTAATCAAAAGGAAGTGCCTAAACTTACAGAAAATATGACACATAAAATTGAATATGATTTTATACATGAAGTTGACAAGTGATAGGAAAAGAAAATTTACAATATATACAATTTTAAAACAACAGAGTAGAAAATGTTCAGTATTGGTAAAAGTTTGTGAAATGAGGCTTTTATAAACAATTGGTATAAACAGAACGATCTTCCAAGCAACTTTTCTTTTTTGCAGTTTTTCATAAGCTTTCTAAATAGTTGCCTTCTTTACCCTGTAATTCTGCCTTTTGGAAATTATACTAATCAGAGTTATACGAAGTGATTTACTTTGCAGTAATTAACACCAAGGCATTATTTGTAATAGATAAATACTGAAAGTAATCTGTAAACAGTTAAATGAAGTATTGTGCATTTAATCAAAATAGTTAAGAATAATCTTTGAAAAACATTAAAATATTTAATAATATGGAAAGTGTTTTATGACATTCTGTTAACTGAAAATAAGGATTCAAAGTGCATATATGGTGTACACATTTACATGGATTGTATATGTATATAGATCCCCCCCCCCCCCAGAAAACAGTGTTCCAAAATAGAAACAATTTCTCTAGGACTGCTGATGGTACGAGTTTACATTATCTGTGCTTCATTTAGCTTTCTGTACTCTCACAGGGAATGCATTAGGAAGAAGGTGATGCCAGCAAAGACTCAGAAGAGGTTATTTTTACACCCATGAAAAATAATACCAATCAATCAATTGAATGTGACGGCACCAGTATTTTATTTTAATAAAACAGACTAAAGGAAAGAACAGGGTATCTTAATTTGGGCCTTGCACATAGCATGTGTTTCATTAGTATTTGTTCAAGTGAATGGTAGCTTCCTGAGAGCAGAAAGTTTTTCCTGTGTTTCTTGGAAATCCAACTTTGACCTAATTCCTCAAAGGTGGTGAGTTTAATTCTTATATGAAAATAGACTGAAAGTGGGGTGCCTGATGGCTCATTTAGCTAAGTCTCCGACTCTTGGTTTCAACTCAGGTCATGATTTCAGGGTCCTGGAATCCAGCCCCATGGGGAGGTTGCTTGAGATTCTCTCCCTCTGCCCATCCCCCATGCATGATTTGTACACTCACTCTGTCTCTTTTTCTCTCAAATAAATCTGAGAGAGAGAGAGAGAGAGAGAGAGAGAGAGAGAGAGAGAGAGAAAGGAAATAGATTGCATGTAATGAAATGTAAAACTTTAGAGTATAATTTATCGTGGTGTGGGTTTTGCCAAGTGATTATATATATATATATGTATACATATATTTATATATATTTTCCAAACCCCTTTGACCTGTGTTGTATGTCACAGGGAAGGATGTCCCGAACAAAATTCAGTGTATCTTGATCCACAAGTAGATGCAGAAGGACTGTTTTCTTATTAGTAAAGTAACATAAATAGTACACGCCCCACTACTGCTATATATTCAGGGAATTAAGAGGCATAGGTAAAATAATTGCTATTAAAAGCATAAATACACGTTTTAATTAATATTAAAAGCATAATTATACACACCTCTATTTTCTTAATATAGTAATCTTTCATTTTCTTGTATTCTTCTATTAGGGCAAAAACAATCACCAAATGAAAGATTAAGTAAAGTAAATTAAAAATAACAGTCAATTCCTCCTTCTCCAAAGAGATGAGGTAGAAAAACCCATCACTTTTAGATTTATTTTTCTTCATCTTCTCATTTTATGTACTTTGCTACTAAAGTTCCAGAATGAAGATACAGACCACTTGGAATATGGTTTAAAAGGCATCTGAGCCTGTGTGTGTGTATGTGCATATGTGTGCCTACACGTGTGTATTTGCATGTATGTATGCAAGTGTTCATGTATGTGTGTTGGTATATATGTGTGCACATGTGTGCATGCATGTGTGGGTACGGGTTGGGAGTTTTTTGTGTGTAAAATCCAGTCTAACTAGAAAAAGAAGTAGTAGCACTCATCATACAAGGCACGGGGCAGTGAAGTATAATTTCCTAAGAAATGTGAGAGAGCCGGCACATAGGTTTGACTGACAGGGTTGAATTTGAAATGTTCCTTTCCTTCTTTATTTTTCTGGCAAAATACCCCATTTCATCCTGAGACTGGATTGTTTGTAAATCTTCTGATACTGTTGAATAGTTCTTTTTTTCTTAGGTTACTCTACACACAGCACTATCTAGTAGAAATGTAATCTGAGCCATCACATCTATAACTTTAAAATGTATAGTATTCACATAAAAAAGGAAGTTTATGTGCAGAATAGTATCATTTCAACATTTAATCTGCTTCAGACTTATCACTGAGATATTTTACGTTAATTTTTTATTCTCTGTGTTCAAAGTTTGTAGTCACAACACTTCTCAGTTTGAATCTTGTATTTTCAGAGGTTATGTTAAAGTGTAATACTGCCCAGACAATAAAAATGGGCTTAACCAGAAAAAAAAATTACTCTGCTTTAGTTTTTAAATGTAATTTTTTTTTAAAGATTTTATTCATTTGACAGAGGAGAAACACAGCCAGAGAGGGAACACAAGCAAGGGGAGTGAGAGAGGGAGAAGCAGGCTTCGTGCCGAGCAGGGAGCCCGATGTGGGGCTTGATCCTCGGTCTCCGGGATCATGACCTGAGCCGAAGGCAGTCGCTTAACCAACTGAGCCACCCAGGTGCCGCCTTAAATGTAATTTTATTACAACAATTTAAAAATTCAAATGTGCCCCATACCAAGTGCTCCACAGCCAGAGTGGTGAGCGTATTTGACAGCTAGGGCACTGTTAAACTCATAAAGCCAAAAAATGTAAATATGTCCACCAGCTTGGCGCTTTTTCAAGGAATTACTTGAAATATCCCATTGAGCCTTTATTAAAAAAACATTATTCAGCATAAAACAGCAGCACTTGGTTGCAAACTTGGTATCTATATATCACATTTTCTCTTTCTTTGCCTCATTGTATGTATTAAGTGAAACGTGTCTTGATAGATACTTTTCTTCTTTATTTTATTATGATAACGTTTAGATACAAATTTGAAGCTAAAATCTGTATTCTAACCAAGAATCCTCAAACCAGTTAACTAACTGCTCTACTTAAGGAAATTAAGCTTAGTTCTGATAGCCAAAATCAAAGTGGAAATAATATGAGAAAATGAGCATAGAAGGATAGAGTGTATGATTGTATCTAAATGATATCATTTTCTAGTGATTTCTAATGAGAATCCAGAACAGCAGGAATATACCTGATTAGACTACACAGTAACATTACCTAGTGTGTTGGAGATACACTACCAGAAATATTACGTAAGTTTATGTCAATGCTAAGATTTCAGTTTTACGTCAAAATTGTGTTAAATGTCCAGTATGTGAAAGGAAACAGTGCCTCTGTTATATGTAAGAAAATACGCGATTTGTTGGCATGTTACGAGCTGTAAGTTTAATGTGAATGTGAGGTCAAGGCAGATATCAAGCCTGAATGTCTACTATGTTACTGAGATTGCCTGCCAACAGATTTTACTTGCTAGATCAGTGTCCTATTCTCAGTTCATCTTTTCTTTGAGATCACATCCTTCTATCATTTCTTCTTTCCACAAGGGAAGGGTCCTAAGTCATTCATCACATTTTTTTTTAAACCAGGCTTACAGTACTTTTAAGCTCTGATATTATTAGGATTGAGTTGTATCCCCTTCAAAAAGATATGTTGAAGCCATGACTCTTATTTTATCAGAATGTGACCTTATTTTATTTTATTTTATTTTATTTTATTTTATTTTATTTTAAGATTTTATTTATTTATTTGACAGAGACACAGCAAGAGAGGGAACATTGCAGGGGGAGTGGGAGAGAGAGAAGCAGGCTTCCCACATAACAGGGAGGCCAATGCGGGGCTCGATCCTGGGTCTCTTGAATCATGACCTGAGCTTCCTGACTATGTACCAAGTACCACAAACTGAGTGGCCTAAAGCTATAGAAACATATCTCCTCACAGTTCTGGAGGTTGGGGACCTGAATTCTGGACGGCTTCCTCTGCTTACAGCTACATGATTCCAGACTCCTGTCTTCCCCGCTGTCTTTCCTTCTTGTCTCTGCTCTTATTAGGATGTTAGGGGGACACAAGTAATATTGACTTATGGGCCAATCCAACTTTGGGGTGACCTTATTCTAACCAACAGCATGAGCAATGACCCTATTCTAAAATAAGGTCAGGGGCACCTGGGTGGCTCAGTCATTAAGCATCTGCCTTCAGCTCAGGTCATGATCCCAGGGTCCTGGAATCAAGTCCCACAACAGGCTGTCTGCCTGCTTCTCCCTCTCCCAGCTCATGTTGTCTCTTGTGCATATGCGTTCTCTCTCTCTCTCTCATAATAAATAAAATCTTTTTTAAAAAGACTTTACTGCACATCTAAAGTATGAGAATTAATTTGCATAGTTTTTCTATAGCTGCTGTTGTTGGACCAATTGGCAAGCCTTGAAAATTTTAAAATCATAGAACTGTGGGAGATGGGGAGACACACTGTTTACTGCTGAATGATGACAGTTAACTAAGTTGACCTGGAACCAGTCTGCAAACTGCCGCTCAGAGCTCTGTCCAGAAGACAGCATCTCCATGTTGGAGACCAGTGGGCCCTATAGTACATGTCGCACTGATAAGCAGGCACATCATTATTTCCCTCTTTTAACCAACTGAGCCACCCAGGCGCCCTATTTCCCTCTTTTAAAAATGAAGAACGTAACAAAATATCAAAAATCAGTGTCCAGGGTCTCAGCTCACATGGAGTTTTACTTTGGTTTCCTTTTCATCCACCTTTAAAAAGCCACGCTGAAAGAAACATCAGAGACCTGGCGACAGGGATGCTGTAATCCCGCTTCACTCCTAAAACCCTATTGGCACAATGTTGGTTTAAACAACAGAAACAATTCAAATTAGTTTCCCTTCATTTCTTCCATGAAATTATAGGGTGAGAACTGTGAAAAGAAACCCAGAAACGCAGTTGTAAGTGATGTCTTCCGTAAGTGATGACCAAAGTTAAGTTCTAAAAAAGGGACTTTACCCTTCATCATGAAGGAAGTGTGACTACCATATCACGGAGCTACTAAAGAAAAGCACTCCAAATTTTTTTGTTGTACAGTGTCCTGTCTTGGGTCGTCTGTGCTGGAATCTTCCCCATACACGGTGCTTTAAATTCTCCTCCTCAGAACATGCTGGTGTAAACACATGTATGTGTAATATGCAGTCTTTGTTGGCATCGGCATTTAGCACACATTTGGGATTAATATCTCTTGGTGTTGTGTGGTGCTGTGTCCACTGGGCACCGAGCTCTGGCCGCCTCAGTGGCCTTCTTTCTAGAAAAGGAAACACATCGAGCCCACCGTGACATTTCTGCTCAATAGGTATTCACACTCACTGCCCTGCCAATCACCTTGTCTGATTTGTCTGGAATTGTTTTAGCTACCAAGGCTGGTTATCATCTAGCCGTAACCATGAGTATTTTCAACAATAATTTATAAAATTAATAGGTAGAGATAGAAAAAAAAAAGTAGGAGGCATCACTTTTCAATGCTCTAATTAAGTCTAATCAAGCACTTTCTCTTTTCACAAGATTCTTGTCCTACCATTTGAGGCCCCCGTCAGCAAGTTCATGCTCCCGGCAGAGGAATCACAGTCAGAGATCCTAGTGCATGCGATCCTCAGAAGCCAAGTTCAACACTTCTAAAGATCATAGTCTAGGCTTCTCCTGCGGGGCTTTTTTGAGCTTGCCTTTCAAATAATCTAGTTTGCTAATTTTCTCTGATGAGCCATGCTGCGCCACTGAATCGATTTTCCAAAATTCTGTGGATTTGTGATAGTCCAGCTAAGGTGTAAACCCTTAACATATACAGATTTCTTGTGCTCATAAGACAATGTTGCCATGATTTCCAAGAAATTGTTCCAAAAGAAACATAAATGCTTACATTCTGGAGGTTTCACGTGGAAGGTTTAAAGTCATTTGACAAGTGTATTGTTCAAAAGATGGCAATCTGTGGTTTTCCAGTGGTGCACGTGGTGACACCCCCTCCCCTCGCCCCCTACCATGCAACCACCATGAGAACAAACTACAGCTCTGCAAGTCTCCATCGGCATAGTGGTATTCCTTTGACCGTACCTCCAAAATTCTTGCACTTCTGTAGAATCCAAGGAATAATGCTTTACGATAAAGCTATATGAATTTTCTAAACTTAAAATGAGCAATGGAAGTCAGGCCATGAATGTGTTGTTTGAATTCCTGATGCACTATTTGTAAGGAATAAGTATTGGCATTAAGCTGAGTACCTATTATGTATTTCTTTTATGATGGAAACAAATCTTCTTACGGTTTTTACCTTGTAGCCTGGGAAGAAAGTGCATTATAGAAGTGTTAATGGCTTTAAAAAAAAAGTTGAATAAACAACAATGTAATTATTCTGTAGGGAAATGCCGCTTAATTAAAACACAGAGCCATTCTATTAGCATACACACCTGCTGCTCCTATGGTTCATTTCTTCCTAAAATGACTTAATTCCTGAACAAGGTTCTTTCTCCACTTGACTTCCTTGGGAAATGTCCACTTTGAATTTCTGCCTCAAATTTACCTGTGTTGCCACTAAATACTGTGTGTGTGTGTGTGTGTGTGTGTGTGTGTGTGTGTGTGTGTCTTTGTATACAGATATCTCTGTTGGTTTCCTGTCTATCTCCAGGGGGGACGTGGATCTTTAATGACAACCGAACCTATGGGCTTTATGCTCCTGTATGTTCTGAAAATATTTAGCACCCACTCATGGTAGACTGGAGAGGACAGTCTTTCTTTCTGAAGAACTCACAGGCAAAGTTACCATCTCCATCAGAACAAGAGAACCGTTACTCACAAAGGCGGCATCTATCTGGCATAATCTTGTTGCTGACTTTCATTCAAAGATATTTGGAAGGCCGACTCATTTTTGAAATTTCCTCTGTGTTGAAATCATATTTATTTTCTGCAAACACATCCAGTTCTCTGTCCAACCCATCTCTTCTTCCAAAAGCAAGACAAACACTGAAGTGAGGGCAGCTGGAGTGGCCAGTCAACAGCAGCATGTGCCAGGAAACACAGTTGTTACTGCACGCTCATTCATCAGCCGGCCTCGTGTTTGCTGTTGACTGTGCGGCTCTCTGCTCCGTGAACGTATCCCTTCAGTTCTGTCCCAGTGTGTCCACAGTTCCTCCCACGTTTAATGACTTCACACAGACTCCTCTCTGATTCACAATTTCATCCTTCCCATATTTGAAAAACAGGAAGCATATGCTTTTTTTTTTGTAGAATAGAGTGAACTGTGAATAAGAAAACATAGTTTTCTTCCCAGATAAGTTCATGAATTAAATAAGAATAGTAAAAAGAGTATATACACATGTATGAGTGTGTGTGTTGTGTGTGTGTGTGCGCACACGCACATTCACATTGCTCTTAATGTTACAAAGTGGAAAGTCAGGATGTCTCTTCCCAATTTCTTCATCTACAAGGCAACAACATATAAATGCTTTTATATGTGTAGAGGAAAACCCACAGATGTGTGGGCACCTGCAGAGAGTGCATGCCTCATGGGGTTCCTGGCGGTCCTGCTGCACCAGACAGCCGGCGACTTCCCTGTTGGCAGCTCTTAGCGCTGTGTTCTGCACACCTTCCTCCAGCCCTGTGTGCAACGGTTTACGCAGCTCTCCCCAGCCCTGCATGCAAAGGGTTTGCACTTCACTATGAAGCACGCTGTATATGAACCAGCATTCCCAGTGTGGCTAACACTTAAAATGTTTTCTGATGGTTCGTGAGTGATACTGACTGCTTCTGACCTGTGTTCTCTTGGAACTGATGATTTTGAGCAGTTTCTCTCAAGCAGCTGCCTTTGTTGAGTATGTTATGTGTGTTAATCGTGGCCATTCTCACTAGCAGCGGCTCACACGTTTTGCACGCTCATGCGCGTAGTCAGCTGTGTGGCAAGCCCTGGAGATATGTGAGCTCACCGGAGCCTCATGCTGCCTCATTGAGGTGTGCACTGTTAACAGTGCTGTTTTCACATGAGAGAGCGTGGCGCAGGAAGGGGGAACTGCTCCAGATCTGGAGACCCCTGAGTAAGTGAGTGGCCTAGGGAACCCGTTCCTGCGGCTCACATGCCACTACCTAACAGGCAAGACTGCACTGATGTGCTGTTCTTTGTGTCCAGCATGGACCATAAGCCCTCAGTGCTGTTGTAAATCCCAGTGTTATTTCAAAGAACATGAAGCATTTATTACCCAGGTGAATGTCACAAACCTTGTGATTACTTAAAAAAATTGGAAAGAAAATATGTAACATTTGTGTAAGGTCTAGAATTGGAAAGAACCATGGAAAGAAAATAGGTTTTAAATATTGGAAGTGGTATGATAAATATATCTTAGGCACAAAGGAGCAGCATGTGGCTGAAATTGTAGGGGACAGCTTTTGTATGGCACAGATAATAGTATTCGTTTCCCAGACACCCTGTACATTGGCTGCTTGGGTTCATGTGGTGCATTTTGGACCTGGGGACAGCCCCTGGGGTGATGAGGATGGGAGCCTGGGACTTGAGAACATGATAAAGGGGGTGGTTGATATGTGAACTGAATCAGGCGTCAATCAGGGGACTCAGGATTGGCTCACAACAGCACCAACAAACAAAAAATATTACTGTTGAAAGTCATATTGGCTCACACTTTCAACAGACATTTGCTTAGTACCTTCAGGTACACACTCAACTCTGGGAGATGGCAATGAATACGCCCAACACGTTCTCAGCTTCTGGGTATGATAGACAGTGATAACCATGGAAACACCATTCACAATATACAGCGATTACCCACACAGCAGAATGACGCTTGGATAAAGACCTTCAGACTTAGGGACATAAATAAGATAATGTTAATTTTCCTCACCGTACAATCTACTGTTAATTTGCCCACAACTGCTGAGGAGTCTCTTCTCTATGTGGTCACTTGGGATCCAATTTCCTTCTGTTTTGCTTTGTTATAGGGTTCTGGCTTCTTCAGGGTGAAGCTTGTGGCCTGTAACAATTCCTATTTAATGAAATAGCAGACAAACTCTAATTGAGAAACATTTTACAAAATAGCTGACGTGTACTTTTCAGAATATCAATATCAGAGAAATCCTGCAAATGTGTTCTAGATTAAAAGGAGGCTACCATGTGTGACAATAAATTCAGCATGTGATTAAGGATCCTAGACCAAAAAAGCCATAGTAATAATGGATGCATTGGGACAATTGATGCAATTTTATCAAAATTGGAAATTAGAAATTAGTAAGTAGGTATTAGTGTTCAGTTTCCATATTTCTGGAATTTATCTTTATATGGAGATGATCTTTGTGCTTACGAAGTACATTCAGAAGTAATTAGGGTAAAGTGACATCTCAAATACTTAGAAAAAGCATGCATATACACATATAATATAGATATGTATTATATATAAATGTAATATATGATATATTTGCACATGTATGAATATATATGTGTCTATATAAATATGAGGGGAAAGAAAAGGGCACAAAAGTATTGAAGAGAGTACGTGGAAGTCACTTGAATTAGTCTGGCAACTTCTCTGTAAATTGGAAATTGTGTAAATATAATATTTTACAGAAATTTTTAAAAGACATAAAATGAGAGGACCTGAATGTGGGAAAAGGTGGGGCTCAAGGGGAGAAGAATCAAGCAGTGGCAGTGACCTAGGGACTAAAACTTCTCAAAGGGAAACCCCTATGAGTGTCCCACCCCAAAGCAGCTGTGTAGGAAGAGGACTGTTCCAACAGGGATGTCTCCTGTTCAGTGTCCTGGTACTCCCCTGCTGTGGTGTGGACCGCCACCATGCCTCCTCTCCTAGTCCACAAAGTCCCCTGCACTGTAGGAAACTTTCTTGCACACATAAATTCCTTCTTTTTTTCTTTTGTTTATTTTTATTAGCATATAATGTATTACATGTTTCTGGGGTACAGGTATGTGAATGATCAGTCTTACACAATTCACAGTGTTCACCATGGCACATACCCTCCCCAGTGTTCATCCCTCAGCCACCCCATCCCTCCCTGCCTCTCCTCCAGCAAACCTCAGTTTGTTTCCTGAGAGTAAGAGTCTCTTATGATTTGTCTCCCTCTCTGGTTTCATCTTGTTTCATTTTTCCCTCCCTTCCCCGGTGATCCTCTGCCTTGTTTCTCAAATTCCTCATATCAGTGAGATCGTATGCTAACTGTCTTTCTGTAATTGACTTATTTCACTTATCATAATAACATCTAGTACCATCCATGTCATTGCAAATGGAAAGATTTCATTTTTTGATGGCTGCATAATATATATATACCACATCTTCTTTATCTGTTCATTGGTCATTAATTGGTCATTAGACATCTAGGCGCTTTCCATAGTTAGGCTGTTGTGGACATTGCTGCTATAAACATTCAGGTGCATGTACCCCTTCGGATCACTACATTTGTATCTTTGAGGTAAATACCCAGTAGTGAAATTGCTGGGTCATAAGATAACTCTATTTTCAACTTTTTGAGTAACCTCCATACTGTTTTCCAGAGTGGTTCCACCAGCTTGCATTCCCACTGACAGTGTAGGAGGGTTCCCCTTTCTCTGCATCCTTGCCAACATCTGTTGTTTCCTGACTTGTTAATTTTAGCCATTATGACTGGTATGAGCTGGTATCTCACTGTGGTCTTGATTTGTATTTCCCTGATGCTGGGTGATGAGCACTTTTTGTGTCTGTTGGCCATTTGGATGTCTTCTTTACTGAAATGTCTGTTCATGTCTTCTGCCCATTTCTTGATTGGGTTATTTGTTTCTTGAGTGTTAAGTTTGATAAGTTCTTTATAGATTTTGGATACTAGCTCTTTATCTGATATGTCATTTGCAAATATCTTCTCCTATTCTATCGGTTGTCTTTTGTTTTGTTGAACTGTTTACTTTGCTGAACAAAAGCTTTTTATCTTGATGAAGTCCCAATAGTTCATTTTTGCTCTTGCTTCCCTTGCCTTTGATGATGTGTCTAGGAAGAAGTTGCTGTGGACAAGATCAAAGATGTGGCTGCCGGTGTTTTCCTTGAGAATTTTGATGGATTCCTATCTCACACTGAGGTCTTTCATCCATTTTTGAGTCTATTTTTGTGTATGGTGTAAGGAAATGGTCCAGTTTCATTTTTCTGAATGTGGCTATCCAGTTTTCCTAGCACTATTTTTTGAAGATACTGGTATTCTTTCCTGCTTTGTTGAAGATTACTTGACAATAGAGTTGAGGGTTCACTTCTGGGCTCTCTTCTATTCCATTGATCTATGTGTCTGTTTTTATACCAGTACCATATTGTCTTGATGATTATAGCTTTGTAATAGAGCTTTTGTAATAGTGCAGTTGTGATGCCACTAGCTTTGGCTCCCCCCCCCCCACCATCCTTTTGGCTATTCGGGGGTCTTTTCTAAGGTTCCATACAAATTTTAGGATTATTTGTTCCAGCTCTGTGAAAAATGTTGATGGTATTTTGATTGAGATTGCATTAAATGTATAGATTGCTCTAGGTAGCTTAGACATTTCCACCATATTTATTTTTACAGTCCATGAGCATGGAACGTTTTTCCATTTCTTTGTGTCTTCCTCAATTTCTCTCATGAGTATTCTATAGATCTATGAGAACAGATTCTCTACTTCTTTGGTTAGATTTATTCCTAGGTATCTTATGGTTTCAGGTGCAATTATAAATGGGATTGACTCCTTAATTTCTCCTTCTTCTGTCTCATTGTCGGTGTATAGAAATGCAACTGATTTCTGTGCATTGATTTTATATCCTGCCACTTTACTGAATTTCTTATGAGTTCTAGCAGGGTGGAGTCTTTTGGATTTTCCACCTGAAGTATCCTCTCATCTGCAAAGAGTAAGAGTTTGACTGCTTCTCTGCCAATTCGGATGTCTTTTTTTGTTGTTGTTGTCTGATTGCTGAGGCTTTAAATGACACACTGGACCAGATGGACTGCACAGATATATTCAGAGCATTCCATCCTAAAGCAACAGAATACATATTCTTCTTGAGTGTACATGGATTATTCTCCAGAATAGATCACATATTGAGTCACAGATCAGGTCTCAACCAGTACCGAAAGATTGGTATCATTCCCTGCATTTTTTCAGACCACAATGCTTTGGAACTCGAACTGAATCACAAGAGGGATTTGGAAAGAACTCAAATATGTGGGGGCCAAAGAGCATCCTACTAAAGAATGGATGGGTAAACCAGGAAATTAAAGAGTTTAAGAAATTCATGGAAACAGTGAAAATGAAAATACAAGTATTCAAAATCTTTGGGATGCAGCAAAGGCAGCCATGAGAGGAAAGTATATAATACTACAAGCCTTTTTTAAGAAACAAGAAAGGTCTCAAATACAACCTAACCCTACACCTAAAGGAGCTGGAGAAAGAGCAGCAAATAAAGCCTAAATCCACCAAGAGAAGAGAAATAATAAAGATTAGAGCAGAAATCAGTGAAATTGAAACTGAAAGAACAGTAGAATAGATCAATGAAAGTAGGGAGGAGCTGATTCTTTGAAAGTATTAATAAGATTGATAAACTCCTGGCCAAACTTATCAAAAAGAAAAGAGAAAGACCCAAATAAGTAAAATCATGAATGAAAGAGGGAAAAAAATCACAACCAACACCAAAGAAATAGAAACAATTATAAGAACATGTTATGAGCTACTATTTACTAGTAAGTTGGCAATCTGGAAGAAATGGATGCATTCCCAGAAACATATAAACGACCAAAACTAAACCCAGAAGAAATAGAAAACCCGAACAGACCCATCACCAGCAAGGAAATTGAAGCAGTCATCAAAAATCTTCCAACAAACAAGGGTCCAGAGCCCAGATGGCTTCCCTGGAGAATTCTACAAAACATGTAAAGAAGAATTAATACCTGTTCTCCTGAAACTGTTCCAAAAAATTGAAATGGAAGGAAAACTTCTAAACTCATTCTGTAGGGTCAGCATTACCTTGATCCCAAACAGACAAAGACCCCATCTAAAAGAAGAATTTCAGACCAGTATCCTTGATGAACACAGATGCAAAAAGTCTCACCCAAATACTAGCCAATAGGATCCAACAGTACATTAAAAGGATTATCCATCACAACCAAGTGGAATTTATTCCTGGGCTGCAAGGTTGGTTCAACATTTACAAATCAATGTGATTCACTACGGTAATGAAAGAAAGGACAAGAACCATATGATATTCTCAATAGATGCAGAAAAAGCATTTGACAAAGTACAGCATTCTTTCTTGATTAAAACTCTTCACAGTGGAAGGGTAGAGGGTACATACCTCAATATTGTAAAAGCCATCTAGGAAAAGCCCACAGCAGATAGCATTCTCATTGGGGAAAAACTGAGAATTTTTCCGCTACCATCAGGGATGTCCATTATCACCTCTGCTGTTTGATGTAAATTCCTCCTTAAAAAAATAATAATAATGAGAAGGAACATGTATGTGTAGATAAAGTAAGAGCAGAAAGGAGAAGAAAATCTCATCAAATGAGTTGCAAAGGAAATTGAATTTCAACAGCATTTTGGAATTGAAACAAACAGTAAAACCCCAAGAATTTGCAGACATTTAAAAATGTTATTTGATTTTCCATACAACCTATGGAGGGAGAACTCTTGATAATTTTATTTAATTGTCAAGGAGCAGGAGAGTCTCTGCTGAAATCTGAATTCCAAAGATATGTAAGAAATGGACCACAGATAAGAAATATGAAATGGAGACTAGCTAATATATTCCAAAAATAGAAAGAAAGCAGGAGAAATTGTAGCCAAAAAAGCCAAGGGAGCACATAGTTTTCCAAGTGAGCAAAGAGAAGAGTCCATGACTTTCTTTTTCAAGAGCAATTTCATATGTAAAATGGCAGACATACTGGTTTCCTGGGAGCCACAAGCAAACAGAAGTGGAATTTGTGAATCTGAGGATAAATTTCTGGGCATTTTATTGTGTTGGTTTGTTTTATCACAGGTCTCACCCAGAACCCCAAGAGAGCCCTCTGGGCTGACTGTCCCAGAAGTCTCACCAGTTTTCTGCATCCCTCCCTCCTGCACAACCCTCTTCCCTCCCTCCTGCAGACCCTTTCCTCTCCCTCCTGCAGACCCTCTCCCCTTCCTCTTGCAGATCCCTCTCCCCTCCCTCCTGCACAGCCTTCTCCCCTCCTTCCAGCACAACCCTCTCCCCTCCCTTCTGCAGATCCCTCTCCCCTCCCTCCTGAACAAACTTCTCCCTTCCTTCCTGCACAGCCCTCTCCCCTCCTCTTGCAGACCCTCTCTCCTCCCTCCTATAGGTCTCTCTCCCCTCCCTCCTGCAGGTCCCTCTCCCCTCCCTCCTACAGAACCCCTCTTCTCCTTCCCACAGACCCCCCCTTGCCCCCGCAGATCCCTCTCAGGAGCCTCCAAAGCACTACTCATGACAGTGTATTTCCAGGGTGGGCACGGCTGAAATCTCCCCTCCTGCAGATCTGTAAGTTCATCCTCTGCTTCTCCTCCCACCACAAACCTACAGCGCTTCCTCCAATAACGAATTTAAAATCTAGTCCTCCTTTAATCCGTCTGCACATTGGGGATTCAGTAGTAGCTCAGTAAATGACGGCTGAGTGAACACTTTGTATCCAATCCTGACCGAGAAGGAGGGATGGAAGGTGACTTCTGAGAGCAGGGTCAGTTTGGGGAGGCACTACTGGGCGGATGGGCCTGGCCCTGGGGGCCCCCACACTGGCTCCACCTGCCGAGCCCACATGCCTGCTGCAGCTCCTGACACTGGCAGGCTTCCAGAAGAGGCAGAGGCAAGGGGCCAAAGGACCCAGGCTCACCGCAGTGACCTCAGCAGCTACCCTAAATTCGCTGCTGTCTAGTGCCTCGCCAGGTGAGAACAGGTGGCAGAGATGGAGGCCGGGCCCCACAGGATGCATTTACTGGCACAGGTGGATGTCTGCTGAAATATTGCGGAGCAACTGGACAAGTTGTGCAAGTCCATTTGTATAGATTTGGAGCTTTGTTTTTCAGAATCGCTGACAGTCCGTCTTTACAAGTTGGAAAGTAGGTTATTTCTGTAGGAGAAATCAAGACACCTGCATTGCTTAGCTGGGACTCACCACAAACAGCACTTGCCCATTCATATAGCCTGCCCTCCCTTAAAATAAAAGAGAAGGAAAGACATTAGCACATTTATTACCAGGTGCTCCACTCCTCTCATACAGTTTTTCACTTAGATTCAGAAAAATGTGAATAATTCATAAGCTCACGTGTGCTGCCTGTTTCAGTTAGGAATTCCTCATTGAGGTCGCTGTACCTTGGAAACCAAATATGACTGAACCTTATCAACAGGAAATCTCTGTCCTCACTCTTCCCAGATATGGAGATCAGTGCCCCTTTGTAAGGTGCAGAGCTGAAGGACTGTGTCATATTTATTTTAATACATAATACTTGTGAAAACGGTCTAAGAATTCTGGAATTTCTTGCGGCATTTTGACATTTTTCACTTAATGTGGCCTGAGTGTCCCCTCCTGCCCCCCCTTCCCCCGCTGGATATTTGCAAGCCTCTATCAGGCCTTTCCTATGCCGGAAACCATGGGCTCACAGGCAGTATTCACAGAATCCCCACAGCACTCTGTGAGGGGTTTCCTCCATGAATACTGCTCTCCAGGTGCAGAAACTGGGTGTGAGGAAGTTTCCCCAGTTAGTCTAAGGGTACAGAGCAGAAAGACCGCAGAAGTGGGAAGTGAGACCAATCCAGGCCATGTGACCTTGGGGATCACATTTAAAGTCTGCATTACATTCTCCCTCTTTCTTGTCCGGTGGGTAAAGATACTAAACATATGATTACTTTTGACCAACTGTGCCAAATTATGATAACGTGATAGTGCGTTGCAGTCCCTTGACCTGTTTCCTTCTAGAAAATAAATAGCAATGACATTGATAGAGCAGAGGGATGATTTCCATATAAAACAGTCCAGGGGTTCTCAGAGTGATGTCCCCAGACCCGGCAACTGTCAGCACCTTATGCAAACTTGTTAGAAATGCAAATTCATCTGTTCTACCCTGGAAAGAAAAGTGAATGGGAAATTCTGGGGAAGCAGTTGTCTGTATTGAACAAACCCTCCAATAAATTCTATAATTACCGAAATATGAGAACCCTGCTATAGCCTAGGAGTCAGCTTCTTACCCAACATGGCCCAGTTGTGAACTCACCTACTTGTTTGCTTTTAAAATTTTATTCTGAAAAGTATATATAAAATGTCATTCCAAACATTTTTATTTTTTATTTATTTACTTTTTTAAAAAAGATTTTATTTATTTGACAGAGAGAAACACAGCCAGAGAGGGAACACAAGCAGGGGGAGTGAGAGAGGGAGAAGCAGGTTTCCCGCCGAGCAGGGAGCCCGATGTGGGACTCGATCCCGGGTCTCTGGGATCATGACCTGAGCCGAAGGCAGTCGCTCAACCAACTGAGCCACCCAGGCGCCCCTGTATTGTTTTTTTCAGCCACCCAGGGTTCTTTGTCTCTTTTGCTGTTCTTTATATATTTTGAATATTGAATCCTTATCAGATACATGATTTGCAAGAATTCTCTCATTCTGGGGTGCCTGGGTGGCTCAGTTGGTTAAAGCCTCTGCTTTTGGCTCAGGTCATGATCTCAGGGTCCCAGGTCAAGGCCCACATCAGGCTCTCTGCTCAGCAGGGAGCCTGCTTTCTGCTCTCTCTCTCTCTCTCTGCCTGCCTCTCTGCCTCCTTGTGATATCTCTCTGTCAAATAAGTAAATAAAATCTTTGGAAAAAAAAAAAGAATTCCCTGATTCTGTAGGTTATCTTTCACTGTCTTGTAATGCTCTTTGGACATTAAAACTTTATGTTATGGTGAATTCTCAATTATCTATTTTATTTTTTAATTACCAGCTGTGTCAGGTGTCATACTAAGATGCCACTGCTAGCTCCCAGTTCATAAAGTTCAACCCCTGTGTTTTCTCCTAAGAAGTGCATGGTTTTAGCTCATAAATATTTGGATCACTGATCCATTTGGAGCCTTTTTTTTTTTTTTAACAAAGTGTAAAGTAGGGTTTCAAATTCATTATTTTGCATGTAAAAATCTAGTTGTCCCAGAATAATTTCTTGAAAACTATTCTTTTTCTGTCAAGTAGATTTGGTAGCAATGTTGGAAAATAGTTGGCCATAAATGGATAGATTTATTTCTGGACTCAGTCTATTCAGTTGATCAGTACATCTGTTCTGATGACAACACCATAGTCTTATTACTGTCACTTTTTAGTAGTTCTGAAATAGTGAAGTGTGTGCCCTCCAACATTATCCTTTTTTTCCAGAGTGTTTGGAAGCCCTTTATTTGAAGCCCTTTGCAATTCCATGAAGACTTGAGGATTGGCATTTCCGTTCCTGCAAAATGAACATTGGCATTTTGATAGAGATTGTGTTGAATTGTTAGATAGCTTTGGAGGATACTGCCATTTTAACAATAAGTTTACCATCAAATCACAGGATGTCTTTTCATTCAAGGATCTCTTAACTTCCTTCAGCAGTGCTTTGTTTCTTCCCCTAATTATTTTTTTCTCTTAGGTATCTTGTTCTTCTAGATACTGTTATGAATGAATCATTTTCTTCATTTCTTTTTTGGATTGTTCATTGCTGATGTACAGAAACACAACTGACTTTTTGTATTGATCTTGTGATTTGCAATTCTGCAGAATTCGTTCATTAGTTCTAGTCACGATCTTGTGGATACTTTCATGTTTTTCCTCTATAACAGGATCACATCATCAGCCAAGAGAGAGAGAGAGTTTTACCTCTTCCTTCTATATTGAAGGCCTCTTGTTTGTTTTCCTTATCTAGTTCTGCAAGCACTTCGAGCACACTGTTGATTAGCAGTGGTGAGACCAAGCATCCTCGACTTTTCCTGGTGTCACGGGACAACTTTCAGCCTTTTGTCATCACCTATGATGACACTCATTTTCTGTGTCTGTTTCCCATGCTGGGTAATTTCTGTCATCATATCTCCAATCTGCTGATTCTGTCTTCAGCTTGCTCAAATTTCCTGAGAATTCTTCAGCTGAAATTTTTGTCAGTTTTTGCACTTTTCAGCTCCAGACTTTTTTGTTCGTTTGTAATTTTTATTTCTATTGATATTTCATTTTCTTTATACCTTGTTTTCCTGATTTCCTTTAGTTGTTGGTTCATATATTTCTTTAGCCATTTAAGTACATGTAAGATAATTGTTTAAAGTGTTTCAAGTAAATCTGGTGTCTGGGCTTCTCGTGGATGGTTATCTGTCAGTTTATTTTGTTCCAATAAATGGACCTTACTTTCTGTTTCTTGGTATGTCTTGTGATTTTTTGTTCCTGCTGGAAATGGATATCATGGTGTTGTTACTCTGGAAATTAGAATTTTTTTTTTTTAATTTTCTTTCCCAGGTTTTGCTATTTTTTAAATTTTTTTCTGAAGGCTGTGTCAGAAAGTCTAGTCACTTTTTCCCACTCTTTTCGTAGGAAATGCATTTTATGTCATATGTTTCATTGAAGTCTGTTTCTTAGTTTTTGTTCAGCTAGTAGTTTTATTGATTTTTTATTGAATACCAGGAACTACAACAACAACCAGACACCTCTTCCTGTCTCTGCTGTTTTGCTCTGTGCCTGATGTCTCTGTAAACATGCAAACACATAGCCAGGCCTGCCCCAACTTATAGATGAGGTGAGAGAGGAAGGCCCTCTTCGGTCTTTCTGGAAGTGAATCTTGCCCTTGGTGTGCTTGAGGCTTTCAGAATCACTTCTAATTCAGGGCGCTGTTGATTACCCAGGTTTCCAAAATAAGACTGCTACAACTACAACGACAACAGCACCCTGTCTCTCTGGCTCTTCTCTCCAGGTCGGGGTGGTCTGTACCTTCCTCAGCTGTCACCTTGCCCACTCCACACTGTTCTGGAGCCATTTCCACCGCTTTCCAGCCCGGGTGAGTTGTGAGCTGGACTGCGCAGGGACCGGCACTCCTGCAGCGTGGAACAGACCCACCCAGTAATTGTGAGTAGGGCTGGTTGGGCTGTCTTTGCAAACAGACCAGAGCCCCGCACCGGGAACGCGGGTGCTGCCTTCATGAGCTGCTCCCTAGCTCCGGAGTGGCAGGGCAAGTGAAAATTCCACCAGGTGTCCTGCTATGGTTAGTTGCTTTTTTCTCGATTCAGCATTGGCTTTGTTGCTAGAAACCTTTGACCTTTATTTAGATTTCTGGCAGTGAGAGTTTCTGCTTGTTTCTGATGTTTTTTTAGAGGAAGAGAAGCTTGGAGCTGCCTAATCCAGCATTTTGCTGATACCACTCACTCCCACCTAAACTAAAATATCGTTTTATAGGAGTACTACCATTCTCATTTATTTACATGTTGTCTGTGGCTACTTTTATTCTACAGCTAATTTAGTTGTCATAAAAACCATATATTCTAAAAAGCTAAAATATTTACCATCTGGCCATTACAGCCAAGTGTGCTGACCTCGGCTGTGTGCTTTCAAAGGTCAGGATGAGAGACTTGCCTGGAGAAACTCTTTATTTCTTTGTACTGCACTTTCTGATTTCATAAGAATCTATGTTTATTTAGTAATTAGTATCTTCCAAAGATTTTTAAGCTCTTTCTTGAAATTTTACCTCAGTTTTATGGTTAAAAAAACCTGAAATTCAGGATATTTCAGGAACGTTGCTGCTCAGCAGGCTAGTGAACGTTAGAACCCAGCATCAGTCTGACTGATTCCCAAGACAGCCCTCATATGTTCACCCAAGGGTTTGGATAAAAATTTCTAACAAAGGCACTGTGCTTGCATTTGACCTATAAACCGGGTCAGTGTATAAGGCATTATTACTTCCCCAGTTTGTCTCAGGCAAGCTTTAGTGTTCAACCTATTATTCCGAGTGTCAGTTAGAACCGAGGGAGCCTGTGATGTCATCACTGCCTCCCGGCTCAGCGCAGACTTCTCTAATGGCCAATTTATTTCCCTGATCTTTATTAACCTGGGCAGCCTAAGCCTGCAGTTAGATTTAATCATTATAATGAGCCTCTTTTTCATAGTAGCATAGATGGAGGTTAAGGTGTTCATTAAATCTCTAATGATACATTATATGCAGTATATTATTTCGGATTATATCACATCATGTACAAGTACAGAATTTTGCAAAGGGAATACAAGACTCCATGCTAGTTTGTCCAGATAGAGAAATACTGTTTCCTTTATCCCAGAAGAGGGAGGGTGAGTCATCAAAGAATTCCCCAAGTAGCTCTCACTGGATGGATGGAACATCTAAGACTATCACTGTCTTTTATAGGGGTTTTTATGACCTTATTCTTCAGCGGTAAGCCATCAAGTTGATTATTTATCTGTTTTGCATCTTTATTAATTACAGATACTTCAAAGCAATTTTAAGAAAAAAATACAGAGAAGGAAAAATGAGTGAGAAGAATTAACATTACACATTTTCCATTCCCAGTAACTTCCACTACAAAGAAATTTAAGTAGAAGCAGCATAACTAGTGGAGAGAGTGCTGAGCCCATAGTTGGGGTCTTGCATTCTGCTAACCATTGACTTGCTCAGTCATGAGTGGGGAGCTCTAGGTTGTTCCATGATGAGGTTACTGTAGAAGGAGATACTGTCTCCCCCACAGGACACGGGCCATGTGTGACCACTCCAGGGGGAAGAGTCATCTCTAAAGTATACAAGATTCTCTCACTTCCTTGTGCCCAGTCTGTACTTCCCCTTGTGGGCGGACTTGCAGGCCTCTGCTCTTCATGCCCACCTTTGTCTGAGTTCCCTGGTTAGAAACTATGTCTCCCAAGCCCTGAGTAGGTTTTGAATACTCTTTTTCTCAATTTTCTTTGTTTAATATCTGGCACTTAGCAGGCCCTCTACAAAGATGTGTTCAGGAAAGAACATAATCTTTATTTCTCACACACACACATATAAATAATCTGTGATGATCGATTCATTGATAGATAAGATAGGTAGTTAACACAGGTCCAGGCTGCTGGTTTTGTAACAGAAAGTGTTTATTGCTGGTGTTGACTTTGATCTCGTTGACACTAGTATCTGTGTGTACGATGACATCGTCCCTGACAGATGCTAACTAGTGTTTGTAGGATTGCCTCCTGCTACCAGGTCCCACCTGCTCATCCTTAGTGATCTGTTTACTCACCAAAATGAAAAGTAATTTCCCCAAAGGAAGTCTATTATGAATTTGTAAAATCTGGTTTCTCCCAGAAGATAACTTCAGAAGTCGTCATTGAGCTGATTTAAAACTAGCTGTATATCACCAACAAGTCTTACTGTACAACTAATGGACCTAATAATGCAAAGGATCAGACCCCCAGTTTAATGGTAACCCGAGCAAGGGACGTCCTCACACTTCAGGTAAGTGTGTTACCACACACACACTATGCTGCCAGTCAGGTTTCTCCTTTATGCTCATTCTCATTTCTACCTTTGTCGAGGTAGATGGCTCTTAGGGTGGTGGGCCTGGCCTGGCCCCGCCCTGGAATGTTTCACTCTGACTGTTCAGGTTCTCCCCTGGGTAGATGATAGCTTCCTGGTTGTTGTCCCTTTTCCCTCTGAGCTAAGCAGACGTGCTTCCTCTACTGGCTTGTGTGCATTTTGGAGGTGGCACAGATCTTCTTGCAAGGGCCAGAGACCAGTGCATATTTTCTTGCCATAAACTACTGGTATTTATTTTCTTCTAAATCTCAAAGGATGATTGCTGTAGCACATCTTCTGAGGTCTACTGTCTTCTTAAGCAGGAAACTATAAATTGAAGCATATAGGGAGGTGTAAGTAACAATAGCAAAAGTGAATATATTGATCTTGACATCTGTGGTTTGTAGGTTCTAGTCTCCAAATTCTCTAGCTTATAATGTTCATGAGGTAGAGCATTCAAAGAGATCACATCTAGTTTGTATGAGCTCCGTCATCTGTCCTAGAATGTGCCACTGAACTGTGATCAGAGCACACAGTTTGTAGTCAGTATGCACATAGATAGATGGAGAGAGGTAGGCTGACACACAGGCAGATGGATGGGTGGATAGGTGGATGGATGGATGGATGGATGGACAGAAACATAGACACACGTAGACACGTAGGTGGACAGGCGGATAGGTAGATGGGTAGAGGGATGACAGGGGCATCATGGACGCTAGAGAAAGCAGTTTTTACAGGGCAGCTCTTCCATCTCTGTGCTCTCATTTGGCTTTACAGCTCCTGTGGGAAGAGATGAAGTTATTATAAATGTGGCTTTCTAGAGTTGCCTGTACAGAGATGAATCCCACAGAAATGTTGTTTCTCAGAAATAGTCCTTGTAAACAAAATTTTAATATTAGATAAATAAAAGTAGTACACTGTGTAATGACTTTGTTTTCTTTTTTTAAATCAGTGAGCATAGATGACTAGCTCAGTCAGTGAGTGTTTTCAAAGAGTATTAATATCAAAATTGTTATGGAGCTTGATTTATTCAGAGCCTCATTCCTACGAACATTAATGCTGAAATCCTGACAATTTGAAGTATCAGAAACTTACTACAAAAATGCATATGCTAGTTTTCCATTTTCACAAGAGAGCTGATTTGTTCGAAAATAAAATGTGAAACTGTATCAATCGAATGTGTTTCATAATCATTTCTGTAAGAGAAGGATCCTTTTGTGACTTCTAGGAATAAATATCACAAATATAAAATAACTAACTGGCAAGCCAAGAGCAATTTATATTCTCTTTTTTTACAACTAAGGAAGGAAATGGTAAGAATTGGCATAATTGGATGGCAAAATAGCCATTGAAATAATATTTTATGAAGTGAAAGACTGATTTAAAATCAAGGAATGCAGTTTTTTGATGTGTCTATGTATCTATGTAAAGGAAGGATACTGGTGGCTTCCTTGATAAAGGTACCATATATATATATATATATAAATTTTTTTTTACTTTTTCAAGTTTTTGTTTAAATTCCAGCTAGCATACAGTGTAATAGGAGTTTCAGGTGTACAATACAGGGATTTAGCCCTTCTATACAGTACAGTGCTCATAGTGCTACCTGTACTCTTCATCCCCATCCCTGCCCTCCCCAACCCCCTTCGTGACCATCACTGTGTTCTCTAGAGTGAAGAGTCTGTTTCCTGGTTTGTTTGGAGTGTATGTCATTCTAAAATGTGGGTGGTCAGAACTTACTCCTCAGCTCCTGTTACTGATGATTTTGTTTCACATTTGGAAGCATCTAATTTGGGGAGCTGGAGAACAGACATGTGTGCAGGGTCTCCGTACCTGGTTTAGTTGTGTTGTGTGAGCTTCCACATGCAGATGGTATAGACTGTGAGCCAGCTGGGCTCTCTCTGCTGCTCACAGGGCAGGAAAGGTCTGGGAGAGTATCAGGGGCATGTGCAAATCAGCTAAGAGGCCTGGGCTACAGGAAGTGGCCTGGGCTTCAGGAGTCTAGAGAGTCTTGCTGACCTCTTTTCATTTCTGAGAAATAAAGCTTGCATCCGCATCCAAATGACCCAGTCCAATGACAGCCCATGATCTCCTCTGAGGACTTGAAGCAATTTACATCACTTAAGGTAAAGTTAGGCCTTTTATTATTCCCATTTTATAAAGGAGGAAAGAAACTGAAGTCTACTCTCTTTAATAAGTGAACCAAAATCACAGGCAGTCAGTGGCAGAGTCCAAGGTTAAAAATTCTCTCTAGTTCCAAGAATTATGACTTCAGATTCTGATATTTTTCTGTAGTTACAAATCTAAGTAGATGGGATCTGCAGTGGTCCTTTGTTGACCTCAGGTGGATCCATGTTTGGGAGATTTTGTCTGAAAGTTCAATTTCTATCTGTCTGCATTAGTATAAATCAACCCAGGTAGGTGACCCAGTTAAATATATATAAAATGCAAAAAGAATGAAGAGATAAATGGATGGGTGGATGGACGAATGGAGAAATGGATACACAGGTGCATAGATAGATATGGAGATAAAAGTAAAATCAAAATCAATAAAATTAACAGAAGTGTAATTTGGCAAATAGAAGAAGAAACTCTTTAAAAAGTGGGAATACTACAATACAAACACAATGATCTAAAACAGAAAGACTTAATCTGTTTCTTAAATACATCTCTACTTCAGGCTGCTTACATCTCTGACTAAGATCTACACCTAGAAAAAATATTCTTAATGAAGGCATTTCCAAGCAGCAGTGAGTCTACCATGGCGGCCGTTACAAAGTCTTTGCAAGCACAGTGAGCTCACTCTAACCACACGGGATAGCAGTATTCACAGAACAAGTCTGCTAATGGAGCAAAATATCAATTCAGACTTTAATGATGATGCTTTAAATCCTTCTAAGCTCTAAAAGTAATTTCTTTTGCTTAATTACTTTTTCAGGACTTTAAGGCATTTGAGCATTCTTACTCTAAATACAATTCTCTGCATTAATTTTCCAAACATTTCTGTCAAGATTATTTAAGTGCCTTTTCTCTGGTTCTGTATGTAACGTGGGTAGCAACACTATTTTATTTTCTATTTGAAAGTTCTGTAAAATCAAAATATTAATCCCCAGCACAGAAACAAAGATGCATGACACCCCCACACAGGTCTTTTGTTCAATTTGTTAATTTGTTCACCTAAGTTGACTCACAACTCTACACACACAGACACACACACACATGCACAAGAATGAAGGGCTTTGGTAAAACACTATTTCTCATTTGTTTTTCCTTACACAGTTTTTTATGGCTTGTGGTTTTCTACCTATAACCTTGTTATTTTAAGAAGAAAAAGAAAGTTGATAATTTGGACCAAAGACATAAGATGTATTACTTTAATGGATTTTTCTCATCCAGAATATGCACTGTTTCAGTTCTGGTTTTTACAATTATTAGACGAATTTGTCTAATTATCTTGCAAATCACTATGGAGAAATGAATGCCATATAATCTATTTCTTGGGTATATCTGTAAACATATTAGGAAGTGTAGTTTCTGAGTGAGTTCATACAAGTTAGGGCTCTTACATTAGGTAAGTTAGCAGGCGCACATTCTAGACACCAGGTATGACTCATATGGGAATTCCTGTGGATGGGGCTGCTGGGTGACCAGCTTCTTTCCTCACAATTGCTGTTATAGCCGCTATTATTCAGAGTCTCAGTCCACACTCCCACAATGCTACCTTGTCCCCCACCATGCACATGCGAGCACGTACACACACTCGCACATACACACACACATGTGTGCACATACAAACAGAATAGAACATGCACCCACAAACATAGACACACAGGCATACACACAAATGGACTGAGGGTAATCTTACTGCTTCTACACATTAAATCACTGAGAATAATTGAATGAGACAGATTGTAGAGGAATAAGATCATTGGCAATTAACTCATGAATTTGGAAATGGTGTGCCTACTATTTTACTAATTTTTCATTTTAGAATATTAATTTAGAAAATTGAGAACTTTGAAAATTAACCTACCAAAAAAAAAAATACTATCCATAGGGTGTCCATGAGTATTAATGGTATAATCAATTTAAAAACCCTAATGCAATCATGGGTATATAGTAAGGCTCAACCCATGCTGAATCTTTACTCCCTTTTCCCTTTGGAAAAAAAATGATATACTCTGATAGAACTGTTTTTTATAATTTTCCATAATAATTAATACTTTGTAAGTAATAACTCACGACATTTATTACTGAAAGTGACCTATGGTTTAGTCCATCTTATTTGACATTTCAAAGTTTTACTCAGATTTATGGAGCAGCTTCTTTCCATAGAAGATCCATCCATCAAAACACTTCCTTGTTTGGAATTGACAAGTGGAGTTATTTGATTCCATATCTGCTGACCCAAAATTGTCAGGAAGCAGTAACTAACCAAAAGCATTTATTTGGGATCAAAGAATTGCAGTTCAGGGCACACAGAACTGGGCAGCAACCCAAATGGTGCCCCACTAGAGAGCAAATGTCAGAGGTTTTCAAAGGTAAGAAGGGAATGCTTCCATAAGGTGCTTACCAAGAATTTTGATGGTGTCGGTGACAGGAACATTCCTGACGAACCACCACTGGTTGCTGAGACTGTCGCTGTGCAGAAGGATTTCAGTGCAGCAGGCTGCCGGTGGCCCTGTCCTTGGCTGGTCCAGAAGGCCCTGTTTGCCCTGGGAGAGGACATGCATGAGGCCCACCTCCATTATGGCCCCTGGCTGCATTTGAAAACACCCTGATTGCTCTTTTCACACATAAAAACTAGTTTTGGACTTTCACATACATAATATTTGACTGTTTAGCAGTTTACATAAATCATTAAAATGGACTAATTAGATAACTAATTACACATCTTAGCAGCACTAGACTGTAAGTCAAGAATCAAGGATTTTATTTTCAAATCTGTCACTCTGCTATGGGTTTAGGGACATTGTTTTCCTAGATGCGATAGAACTTAAATGCAGTATTGGAGCTTCAGAAGTTCTAGTCTAAAATTAGAGAGAAAGAGCTTTAAAAAAAAAGAAAAATGAAGGGAGGAAGGAGGGGCTCAGGCAGGAGGGAGGAAGAGATAGTTGGGTCCAAAAGGGTATGTTGCCATCTCAGACTGAGAATGGGGAATGGAAGTGAAGGAAGGACAGTGGGTATGGTGTACCACAGCTGACAGCTGATGGGAATGATAAATATCACCATTGGAGGGGTTAAGGGCACTGCTGAATGCTGGGCATCGAAGACTGGGAAAATGCCGCACCTTACCATGGCAGCAGCTACTGAAATTCACTACTACTCTCTAGGAAGTGTATGAGTAGATACTCTGATAGTTCAAGAATACCAGAAATAGAGTTCAGCTTTCTAGTTGATACTTGAACTGTCTTTATAAGACCACAAAGGAGTGATTGCTTATGATGGAAAAAATGCATAGATGGAATTATTAACTTTCTTTGCCAAACGTTTCTGCATTTGTAAACTTTCCACCTTAAAAATGTATTTTATATATTTTATGGCATTCCTATCCCCACCAAAATTACATATCCTCATTCTGTCTCTTAAACTGATGTTGAAGAAACTTGGTAGTTTTTTGCTGTGATGTGTTGGATTATCGCCTTCCTGTCCCTCTAGATGCCCAGGGCTCGTCTGTGTTTATTTTACCCCTGTGTTTGGACTGTCCTCAGGCCCTGAGAGGTCTCCTGTGACACAGCGGTGTCTTCGGGGCCCCTACCTGGAGAGTTGGGGAGCAGGGTGTGGGGGGGGGCTGCGCGTGGACAGGTGTCCTGGGCACTGCCCAGCCCGTGCCAGGCCCGCCTGGTCCTGTGGGGTCGGGAGTGCCTGCGTGCTCCAACCTGCGTGCGCTGTGTGAAGCTGTGCTCCCAACTCTCCTGAGAATTTGAGTTACTAACAAGGGGTAGAACACGGGCTCACTGTGCCTATACGTTAGCATTTCTAAAGGCACACTGCATGAACTCCTTCCCCGCTGTGCTGCGGAGAGGGCCTGTAGTTTAGGTGCTTACTTCTTAGTCAGCCATCCAACCGCAGTTCACACTTTGTTCGGCAGTTGTGTGAACGAACAGCGTGTCCTCTCCCTGAGCTGCGTCCACTCGCTGTCCTGCGCGGTAGTTCTCAGCCATGAGCCTGCAGCCACCTGCCCAACGGTGCCCGCCAACTGCCGGGGCTGACCCTGCCATCGCACAGCACTGTCTCCGGGGCCTGACTTCCGCCGCTGCCCAGGTGCATTTCTAGGAGAGCACCTGCTCTGGTTTGTAATGGGGGACGGTGCACATTGCCGAGGTCATGCGGCAGGGACCATGCGGAGAGCTGGCACCCAGGCTATGGGGCCCACTGCGTTGCCTGCAGCTTGTGTTCTGAAGGCACAGCTCATGGCTTCATAGTCCACGTCGATTTACACCAGTCCTGTAACCTCCTGAAGTGAACGTTCCTATTTTCTAGAGTGCTGATGGTAAAACAGTCCAGCATGCCAAATTTGCAATGGAGTCCCCGGGTGCTCGGTGTTGGCCTACAATCACTACCCCTGCATTTCTGCCTTCGCTGTCCTCTTCAGTAGGCTGGCTCCCCTCCAGTGCTTACGGGGTACACACCACGTCTGCCCCAGACCAGCACCCATGTTCACCCTCAAGTGCTCTTCTAGCCTACATCTCACAAATGCAGGAGGGGAAGAGTTTGCACCAAGACTCAAAAGATCTGGGAACAAACTGCTACTCCTTTAGTCTGTAGTTTAGGGCTTCAGGGGATTTGGCTTTATCTTTCCTTAAAATATACCCACCTACTCTCAAAATTTGTATTTAATATTTTTCAAGCAAAGTCAACATTTTTATCCCATGTTCTAATGAAGCTAAATCTTCCCATTGATATAAATGTAATCTTACTAAATATTACTTATCAAACTGGAAGAAAAAACCTTAGTAAATGGAACAAATGGACCAAAAGTGAGAACTCTGAAGCAAGAGAAAGGCTTTCGGTTTTTGGCAGCTGTTAGATGCCCGGGAATGGATAGCAAGAACCACTGTGTCATGAGCAAGTGTAACCTGCATGGTCCATCACCTCCCTCTCTCCTATGTCTGCAACACAACACAGCATGAGATGCCAGGGTCTGCAGACCCCCTCCAACTCTAGAGGTAGATGAAAATCATCACTGAGAGCCTGCTGGAAACTGTCTAAGCCCCAGCTGAGTGCTTGACTGGCTGCCTCAGGGCCTTCACATGACTTACCGGTGTCCCTTGTAATGACCATTATTCTGGGGCTCCCGACAGCAAGGGTTGGATCTGGACACAGGCCACATCAGTCACACTCTGCAATTGACTGCCGTGTGCCGGGAATGCCCCAGGACAGAGCAGTAGTGCATGTGCCCTGTCTGATCTCACATCCTCCCGTGCCTCACACCCCGAGCTGCAGGTGAGAGAAGGAACGTGCTGAGCTTCAGCCTGTGGGCTTTTGTGTTTCCCACGGTACAGCTGTGCTTTTCCTCTGAACAGGTGTTGTCTTCTAAGCATGTATAGTTGGTTTTTCTTCAGTCATGACAGAGAATCTCAGAGATCTACCCAGTGACCTTTGTAGTCAGATGGCAATAAAGAAAAGATCACTCTGTATACTTTGATTAGGAAAGCTTGTAATTTGGCACATGACAGCAGAGGTGAGACAGTGAGGTGGGGTGAGCCTGACTGCCAGCCTCTTAGAAGTCATTCAACATGTACCTGGGAGCTTTGTCTTGGTTCTTGTAATGTGATGAGAGATGATGACCTGGAATCTATACTCAGTGGAAGTGTTCATGACACCGCCTGCACAGAGTGGAATCAAGGAGCAATTGGTCAACACCTTGGGGGAGGGCCGTGCAGACTGTGCAAGGAATGACTGCATCCTTGCTCATCCACCTGTGGCCAGGAGACCAGCTTCCCAACCCGTGTATCACTTACAGCCACGTCTCATGCTTCCTGTTCCATTCTCACTACAAGACAAGAAACAAGAAAAAACATCAGGCTCAGTAAAGATTCTGAGTACCAGCTCACTAGCTCATGTTGCCCTTTTCTTTTCTTGCATTCTCCTTTCCTTTTTTCAAATTCTAGAGTGTAAACACAAATGTCATCTTGAATTTTCTCCTACCTGTGAATGTCCATGTGCAAGCAAGATGGGAAAGCGACTGTAAGCAGATGTGAGAATGGGCTAATGCCCTGAGGGGAAGTGAGATTATTGCCTGTCCTTGGGATTTTCTCTGCTGTTTCTCACAGCCTCGCAAACTGCATGGGCCATTCAGATTGATCTGGTTGGAGTTTTGGCTCAAAGGACCGCTGACATGGGCAACGGACCAGACGTCCATCGAAAGCAATTAGATTTCAAAGGCAGCATAGGAGGAGTTCAGAACGTGGCACAGAAAAGAAGGCCTGTGCTGGAACACTGGCGCTGGTCTTATGGAATTAGTTTCCCCAACGAAGGTAGGGAGAGGATCTCTGAGGCCAAACGCAGCCCAGAATAAGAGCAGGCCAAAACAAGTGGCATATGATGAGTGAGCGCAAGCGTTTTAGGATGAAGTCCATCAAGAACTGTAATAAGCCAGGGGTTTCTTTTTGAGTTATCGGCTATGTATTTCAAGAAGGAGGAACAGATTAAAAGATGTAGGCATGATTTGACAGTATTGGAAAAATATGACAATAGAATTTCTGCTTCTCAGTTTTTCACGGATGTACTTATTCTTCAAGAGAGTATGTGCGTTGATGGTTCAGAATTCTAAAACTGCGTAGGGTTAATTATAACCACCCAGAATCCTAATATTACAATAGAATCAGAATGTATTCTGCTCAAGGAAGTTTTTAAAATCAAAATCTACTTTTTTCTGTCTTTATCAGGAATCCACTTCAAGTCTTACATTTTCACCAAAGGTTAAAAGCCTTATTTACATAATTACCCTTCTCAGTTTCCTAGTTAAATGTGTTTACACTGGTAAAATACCTTCTTCCACACTCTATATTTGCCTTATCTCAAGTAGAAAAGATGTTTACTTTTTTTTCTTGGGATCATTAGCAGCACTTCTACGGGAAAAGTAGAAGATATAATAATTTTACAAACTTGTCTGTTATATGAGTTTTGGCCAGAATAGGACTTTGGAATGACGGCTACACAGCCAAGTATTTGGGTCTTGAGCTCAAGCGATTATAAGACTACAGTTTCAGCCTTGTCTTGGCAAACCCCTGTAATTCCCAAGACTTTACTCATCTTACACTGGTCTGGCAATACTATAGCTCATTTACCTGTTGTAATGACTGAGTGTCCATTAGACATTATGGCATGGTATCTGGACCAAAGATAGTACCCAATTAGAATTTGATGTCATCAGTCCTATTGCTAGCATGATGCTAGGCACTGAAAGGGAAGCTGAAAACTACCCTTAACATTAGTGAGTATGAAATGATTTGAAGAGCCAGGAATTTTATTTCCTAAACAACATTTTTATTCATAGTGGTAAAAGAATTTTTGATCAAAGAAAAGATTTATGTATTTGTTCTTAAATTTATACGTATGGAAGAGTAGTACTGACATATTTTTTACATAAAAATACAGAAACATCAAATTTTTTCAAGTGGGATAAGATATTTAGAAGTTACAGTCAACCCTAAGGGATCATTTTGCAGGGAAATAGGGGCACGCACCTCCCCCTGAATTGGAAGACAGGCAACTAGATAGGAAGTAAAATTGGGTATCCCATATTCCTGTATTCCTGCCTCTTTAATAAATGATTTTAGTTGTTCATTATGCATTCAGGTGACAGTGGAAGGTGGTAGAATTAGAAAAAGGTGGAAAATTGTCATTTTGAGCAACAGTGTGCACATAAAATCATTATTAAAATGACAATTTTCATTGTTAACACATTCACCTGCAGTGTCTCACATATATCTCTAAAATAGTGCTTCATCAAAAACATTTAATAAATACTGATAAGTGCATTTTTATGTATTTATATAAGCCTTAGAGACTGTTTAATTGTTAGTTGTAAATGATGTACCAGCAAATAGTGAACCAGCCCTGCCTTTTAGAATTACGTATGTAGGGGCACCTCGGTGGCTCAGTTGGTTAAGCAACTGCCTTCGGCTCAGATCATGATCCCGGAGCCCTGGGATCGAGTTCCACATGGGGCTCCCTGCTCAGCAGGAAGCCTGCTTCTCCCTCTCTCACTCCCCCTGCTTGTGTTCCCTCTCTGGCTGTGTTTCTCTCTGTCAAATAAATAAAATCTTAAAAAAAAAAAGAATTATGTATGTAAAATAGAGTTGTGATAAAGGGTCTTGAAACTGATTGACTTGCTCTATATAAAGCATGAGACGATCAGGCACAGTACATTCTAAGGATCTTAGAATTTTGAAAGTTTTCCATCAGTGTATGAAGGAGTAGTTTATCTGTACTTGTATTGCTGTCTGTTCTTCTGAGATACACAAATTTCTTGACTACTTATTGTCAAGAGCAATGAATGATCTGAGACTTTTTCCCTACTCATAATAATGGGAATGACATATGAAGATAATTACCTATCAGTTGGGAAACATTAATGAAGAACCAAAAGAGTAGTTATATAACAGTACCCAAGATAAAATCGTATTTGTCAGCAACCTACAGGAGGTACTGAACATTATATAAGCCACTGAGCCCATATTTTATTCATTGCCATTTCTAACAACTTCAGTTAATGTCAAGTCATTTGCAAAGAGTGAATGAATAGGTAATAAAGACTACGACAAAAAAAAAAAAAGAATAACGCAAGATCTAGAAAAGAAAAATCCCTCTTTTATTTGTGAGATGAACTCTGATTGTTATGGTAGATGAGAAATAGTCTCTTCATGGCTACTCATTTCACCTAAAAAAAGAATAAGCATGTGAATTTCTCAAAGTTCAATGATTTGTTTCTTCAGTTAGCTATTGTAAAGCATTTAGGATCAGATTAGATTAGGATTAGGATATTAATGAAAAATGAAATGTTTTCTAAAGGCAATTGTAATCACTAAGGAGAACAAAACTTTGTGGAGGCCATTTACTATAAGAAAATAAGGATGCTAAGCTATTTTTATTAGAAGTCACTTAGTCACCAGATGTAGTGAATATTCTCTATGTAGTTAATATGTTAATAGAGTATTCAGTTGATAGAAGAATATGAAATGAAAAAATATCTTTTTCAAAGATCCAAGTCTGATACTGATAAATGGGGGATGGCTTTCTTGAGGAAAGAATGTTTTGAAGATAATAGAAAAAGTACAGATTGCAACAGAGAGAAAGGAAATTGACATAAAATTGAGGGCATTTATAAAGGCAGAGAGAATATAGTAAGGCAATACTGCTTGAAACTCTAAGGTTCTCAGAGGTTCACAGGACCTCAGTGACCATTTCAAGAAATTAGGTTGAGAAGAATGAATGAACTATAGCTGCTCAGGATAGATGGACAAAAATTGTGTATGATCCACTGAGGAGGCATATAGACTCATACACAGGCTAGTGAAATGAGAGGGGAATATTTTTAAGATGGCAATAATTACTAACATGTACACTAAACCTCAAAGAAATTGTGGGTTTCTTTCCAGATCACCACAATAAAGAAAATAGTAATTAAGTGAGTCAAATAAAGTTCCAAAATTTGGTTTCTTAAGGAATATATAAAAGTTATGCTTGTACTAATATATATAGTTATGCTTGTCTTATAAGTGTGCAGCAGCATTATGCTTAAGAAACAATGTACATGGGTGCTTGGGTGGCTCAGTGGGTTAAAGCCTTGGGCTCAGGTCATGATTGTGGGGTCTTGGGATCGAGGCCCGCGTCAGGCTCTCTGCTCAGCAGGAAACCTGCTTTCTCCTCTCTCTCTGCCTGCCTTCTGCCTAGTTGTGATCTCTCTCTGTCAAGTAAATAAACAAAATCTTTAAAAAAAAGGAAAAAAACGATGTATGTATCTTAATTTAAAAATATTTTATTGCTAAAAATGCCACACATTATCTGAGCTTTTACCTTTTTGCTAGTGGCCCTGCTTGATGTTAATGTCTGTTGTTGATTGACCCAGTGGTACTGCTTGGGCTGGGATGACCATGGCAAGTTCTTAAAATAGGAAAACAGTGAAGTTTGCTGACCCTTATTTCATGTGCAATTTCTCTGTATCACGTGATGCTGTTTGATAGCATTTTACCCATAGTAGAGCTTCTCTCAAAATTGGAGTCCATCCTCTCAAACCCTGTCGCCGCCTTATCGACTTGGTTTACGTGATAGTATCAGTCCTTTGTTGTCATTTCAACAGTCTTCACAGCATCCTCACCAGGAATGGACTCCTCAGGAAACCACTTCTTTACTCATCCATAGGAAGTAACTTGTCTGTTCAAGTTCTCTCATGAGATTGCAGCGATTCGGTCCCATCTTCAGGCTCCACTACTGATTCTAGATTCTAGTTCTTGTGCTGTTCCCACCACATCTGCGTTGACTTCCTCCCCTAAAGTCTTGAACCCCTCACAGTCCCCTATGAGGGCTGGACTCACCTTTTTCCAAACTCCTGTTAATGTGGACATTTTATCTCTTCCCATGAATCACCTATGTTATTAGTGGTACATGGAATAGTGAATCCTTTCCAGAGGTTTCCATTGACTTTGCTCAGATTCACCACAGGAATCATCATCCTTGCCAGCCATGGCCTTAGGAACTGTATTCCTTAAATACTGAGACTTGAAAGTTGAAATGACCCCTTGATCCGTGGGCCACAGAGGGATGCTATGTTGGCAAGCATGAAAACATTGATTTCATTCTACTTCTTCACTGGAGCTCTGGATGACCAGGTACCTCATCAACGAGCTGCCATATTTGAAAGGAATCATTGTTTCTGAGCAGTAGGTCTCAAAGTCTAACTCACAATAATAAGTAAACCCTGTTGTCAAGAGATATACGTCATCCAGGCTTTGTTCCATTTCTAGAGAATAGACAGAGGAGATTTAGCACGATTCTTAGGGGCCCTAGGATGAACACTGACTTCAGCCTAAAGTTACCAGCTGCATTGGCCCTAACGAGAGGGTGAGCCTGTCCCCTGGGGCTTAGAAGCCGGGCACTGACTTCTCCTCTCCAACTATGACAATCATAGATGGCATCTTCTTCCGGTAGAAGGCTGTTTCGTCTACGTAGAAAATGTGTTGTTCCTTGTAGCCGCCTTCCTGACTTATCTCAGCTGGACCTTCTGGAGAGCTTGCTGTAGCTTCCCCATCAACACCTGTGCCCTCACCTAGCACCTTGACGTTATGGAGAGAGCTTCTTTCTGTCCATGTCATGAACCAAGCTCTGCAGGCCTCAGACTTTCCTTGTGCAGCTTCCTCACCTCTCAGTCTTCACAGAATTGGGAAGAATCAGGGCCTTGCTCCAGGTTAGGCTTTGAACTTTACAGAATGGTGTGGCTGGTTTGACCTTGTTTAGACCACTCACACTTTCTCCATATCCGCGATAAGGCTGTTTTGTTTTCTTGTCATCCACGTGTTCACTGGAATAACACTTGTAATTTCCATCAAGAACTTTTCCTTTGCGTTCACACCTTGGCTAACGTTTGCTGCGAGAGGCCTAGCCCTCAGCCTATCACAGCTTTGGAGACATGCCTTTCTCACTCAGCTTACTCACTTCTAGTTTTGGGTTTAATGTGAGAGACATGTGACTCTTCCTTTCACTTGTACACTTGGGGGCTATTATTGTAGTGTTATTAATTGGCCTAATTTCAATATTGTTGTGTCTCCAGGAATAGGGAGCCCTGAGGAGAGGGAGAGAGATGGGACTGGCTGGTGCGTGCAGCAGTCAGAACACACATGTTTATCAAATAAGTTTTCTATCTTACATGGACACTGTTCATGGCACCCCAAAACAATTATAATAGTAATATCAAAGATCATGGATCATAGATCATTATAGCAAATATAGTGACAATGAAAAGTTTGAAATAATGGGAGAATAACTAAAATGTGACAGAGCCACAGATGAGCAAAATGCACACTTTGGAAGGTGGTGCCAATAGAGTTACTTGGCACAGACCTTTTGTTTGTAAAAAAGGCAATTTATCTGGAGAGCAGATAAATAAAGTGGAACACAATAAAATGACATATGCTTGTAGTAATTAAGGACCTTCTGTAAAGGAATTTTCAGGACCACATGGCTTCAGTGGTAAATTATTTCAAATATTACATTGAAATATGATACCAAAACTTCATGAACTTTTTCAAAAACTGGAAGAGAGAAATGTCCCAACTCCTTTAAGAGGTCAATACTACCCAGTTGCAAAAGCCAAACAATGAAATCTCAAAATAAATAAAAGGTAAAAAGAATACAGACCCTGTGAACAGTATACCTCAGGAAATATAGTCACAAAATTCTCAATAAAATATTATGAGGTTACACCCCAAAACATGTAAACACACTTACACTTATGAGTATGTGAAAGTTTCCCAGGAATGCAAGATTATTTTAGTATTCAAGAAGTCATCAGTTTGATCCAACCTGTTGTAGATAAAGGACCAAAACCACATACTCATCTCAGTGGAGGCAGAAAAAGTATTGAACAGAGTCTAACATCCGCCAATGATAAATAAAAAAAAGCAAAACAAATGAATAAAAAAACACCTCAGAAAACAGGAAATAGAATGGAACTTAGTCTGATAAAGGTCATTAACAAAACCCCAGCATTAAGTGGCATATCTAATGGTGAAGGACTAAATATCCACTACCCCGCCCCCCCCATAATAAGCCAAGGATGTCGTGTTGTTTTTGTTGAATATATTCATTATTATCCTGGTGTTTACAGTCAGGGCAATGAGGAATGACAGCCATAAAATCATACAGACTGAGAAACGAGATGTAAAACTGCCTTTATGCACAGAGAATAACATTATCTATGTAAAAATCTAAAGGAATCAAAAAAATATTAAATTAGTAAGTTTTCAGAATATGAGTTTAATGTATAAAAGCCAATCGTGTTTATATGTACTAGAAAAGAATCCTAAGATGGAATTAAAATAATTTTATTCACAATACTATAAAAATAAAATACCTAGAAATAAGTATAGCAGAATAAGTGTAAGACATGTATGCTGAAAATTATGGCATATCCTTAAGAGAAACTAAAGACCTAAATAAATAGAAAGTTATTCCATCTTCATGGATTGGAAGATTCAGTTTATTAAGCAGGGTAATTCTCCCCAAGTAGACCTGTGCATTTAATGGTATTGCTAGTATATGTTAGCAGGTGTCATACTAGGATAAATCTTTCCCTTATGAGCCTTATAAATAGCTGTTCATATTTGTTAGTTACACATATAGCAATTATTTTAATATGCTATCTTTTAAAAACAAATTAGTTCTGTGAAAACATATTTTACGTAAATATCTATTCTGATGTTTGAGTAGTGATTTGTCGTAGTTGCATAAAATTTAAAAGAAGAGTCACACTGTGCATTGACCAACATGTCTCCATCCAGCCATATATTTGATGCACAGAGACGTGGTATGATTTTAGAAAATTCACTGAAGTCATTGTAAACAATCAGAGGAAAAGTCTTACTAATATCACCATGGCTTCCAAGTTAATTTGGGACCATTAAATGGATGATTATAAGCATGATCACATTGTCCTAGCCATCATCTTTCCACTTTGGAAGCAAGTACCACTCCAGGGCATGGAGTAGGTAGAGGGAGCTGGAACACATTTCCAGTCTCTCTATATATATATTAAGGCAAAGGGAATAGCCAGTTTAATTGATCAAATCATGACATTTATTCAGCCGTAGTTTTTTAGTGAATTTTGTCAGTTTCTCTTCTGATATCCTACGGCATGAAGTGACTCGCCCATGGGATGGAAGCCAAGTACCTCCGTTATAAACATTTTATTTTTCTTGTGCCTAACCTTATGCTTTCAACTGTGGATTTTATGAAACAGTGGGGACCTAATCCTTGATCTGAGGTTTCAAAGCTCATTTGACAGGGGAGGACTATCTGGAACAATAAATACAAACATGTAACTGACCTCCATGGAGTCATGTGGGCTGATGCTGCATAGGCTCTATACAGACCCGGAGTCCCTGCAAATGGGCAGTGTCTGGGGAAAGGGAGGGACATGCAGACAAGAAAAACACCCCAGAGTTCTCCTGCAGTGCTCAACATCCTCCTCCAGGGGACATTTCATGATGGACTTCAACATCTAAAATATAGTTTATTACCAATAAACATATAAATGCCATTTGCTTCCATGCCTAACGTTATTTGGGGGAAGTATCTAGGTCAGGGCCAAAAATTCTGTTTCAGAGTCTGTGTTCATCTACTTTCTCTAATTAAATAATATTAAACTGTGTTTTCAAATCATCAAATACTTAAAAATGAGGTTATTTTTCCTAAGAAATACAATGAGGTATAATGTGGCCTTGAATCTGCTGTGATTTTCTATGGAAATTAGATAGGAAAAATGTAATTGCCCCAAATTTTCCCCATCTGTAAGGCAGGTATAATAATACAAGATTTGTTGGAGTCACTAAAACCTTAAATCAGAAGGAAGTCCTGCCCTTTGCCACAACATGGATGAACTTGGAGAGCAATACGTTAAGTGAGATAAGCTAGGTACAGAAGGACAAAAACTGCACGAGTCCCCTTGTAGAAGGAGTGCGGAAGGCTGTTTGCCAGCAGCTGGCAGAAGGAAAACAGGGGCACCCAAGTCACAGAGGGTGAATAAATGCAAGAGCTGCCTTGCAACATTGTGCCTACACTTCATGGTCAGGATTGTGTGCCGAAGAAATCTGTGGGGAAGACAGCTTTCAGATATTACCCCCACAATAAGAAAAGAAGAAATTGGCATGTCCCAGAGGAAGAACACATTTGCAAGGACATGCATCTAACAAAATGTTTTTATCCAAAATAAAGAAATTGTATACCTTTATATGTAAAAGGTAACCACCAGATTAAAATTTTGCTTAAAGATCTGCAGTTCCAATTCCTAAAAGAAGAGAGCCAGGTGGATTGTACTGAGCATGGGATGATCAGGAACGCGAGAGAGAAGTTTTGAAGGGAGGGTGACAGACATCCAGGAGGACTAGCAGGTTACCACGGCTGCCAACCCTGTGCTGGAGAGAGTAGGAGCAGAGGAAGCCTCCCCTGTTTGTGGTGGGAGAGCAGCACTGCACAGCTACATTCTTGGGAAGGTTAACGACATCTTATAAACTGCATACATAGCCAGTGACACAGCGATTACATTTCTAGACATATGTCAAAGATAAAGGAGTAGCCATTATCACACAAAAAAGACAAGGGTAACAACATCACAGTAGCTGTTTTCTTATTAGGTAAAGCCTGGAAGGAACTCTACCAAGAAGAAAAAATATTGTAAAGTTATGATATTGACCTGGAAAGTAATAATGCACAGATAGAGAAAATGAAATACTGATATGCACAACAGGATGGACAAATCTCAGGAACATGACGCTGAATAACATAAACCAGGTGCCGAGTTTGTAAATAGATAGATAGATAGATAGATAGATAGATAGATAGATAGATAGATAGATAAAAAACGGTGACAAAGACTGAATCCTGCATGACTTTGAATAAACAAAGGCAAAGAGAAGCAGTGGTGACAGTCGCTGGAGGAGCCGCAGCGCTGTGGGCTGGGCTGGGCACAGGCCACCTTTGTGCCTGGTACGGCCATGTCATTCCGTGATGCGGGCATGTGAACATGAGTGTGTGAGGGCGTAAGATTCACCAGGGCATCTACTCACCGTTTCTGCATCTTACCAAATGTAAACTGTTTCCAAGTGATGTCCTTGCAAAATCCTTTATTAAGCCTGTGAATTATTTTATATTTATGTTTTTCAAAAATATGAGAAATATGTTACATTTGCATATTTTTCTAAGCGATGACCTTGTGGTTTCAGATTAAATATTCCATGTAATATGCATCATACATTTATAATTAAGTGATTTATAATTGAGTAATAATGTTACAGGGAAATCTTTGTCATAGTCTATAATTTAGGCAGTATTGTCTCCATTTTAAATTAAAGCAGTACAATGATTTTATAAGGCTCGCCTGAAGCCACCAAGTTATTCGTGGTGTAGGAGGGCCTCTGACCCAGGTCCACTTCTAAGTGATATGTCCATTCTTCTTGAACTTGATGACTTTAAAATATTCCTTGACATTGTTGTTATTTAATTAATTAGTTAATATTCTCTCCTAATCCATAGGGATTATGTGAATATGTCCCCCTAGAGGGTCTTTGGGTGTGTGACTGCGCACCACCGGGGGGGCTAAGGGTGTGTGACTGTGTACCACTGGGGGGGCTGAAGGGGTGTGACTGTGTACCTCTGGGGGG
>PITA01017452.1:0-43269 GCA_004023965.1 Spilogale gracilis | reverse complement strand
GCTGTTACAGGGTAAAGAAAGGGTTATCAAGGGTGAATGAAGAGGTCAAAAAGCAAAGCCCAACCTATATGACCCCCAAGACCAGTACTTATATAATATAGAAGTAAAGACAGTTACACAGGCACACTGACAAACTAGAGTGGGAAGGTCAGCGCAGACATTCCTTTTGGGCAAGGACTGCATTTCAGACGCTGCAGAGTTTATCTTGCTGTTATTGTTGGAGGAGCCCACTTTCAAATGATATAGGGGGATTGGAACTGGTTGTATATAGGGGTAGTACTGAATAGGGATGTGGGATTGACTTGGAGCTTGTATCTACATGTACACGTAAAATAGAGAATAAAGGAAAGAGGAGAGAAGAAAGGGAGAAACAGAGAGAGCTAACAGGGAAGCAAGAGGGAACAATAAAAGCAGAAAATACAGGGGTGTGTTTGAATTTCAGGGTAAAAAGATAAAGAAAAAAAAGAAGAAAAATAGAGAAAAGAAAAAAAATTAAAAAGAATATATATATATATATATTATATATATATATATAAAGTAAAAAATGTTATGGGGTGTTGTATTTGGTATCCCGTTGTGATAAGAAGGGGGATAAAAATTGAAAGAAGAAAAACCGTGAGAGTGTAATTTTAAGCTTAAAGTGTAAGCTTTAAAAGTAAAACTAGAAAAAAGTTTAAAAAAGTGAGGTGGAAAATTTTATCAATGAATTGTAGAGTTTTTGGTACTTGTAGTCAGTGCCAGGAGTTTAATAAATTGCCTTTCCCCCGATTTGGGGTTTTGCATTGGAATGTTGTCCTCCTGAGCTTCTGGCGTGCTTTCTGGGGGCGGGGCGTGTCGTTCCCCTTCAGTCCTTCTACCTAGGCTGAGTCTCTCGGTCCCCCTGCTAGAGGCCTGTCTCAATGGCAACCAGACTATCAGGCTGCAATTCTCTGGTAGTGGAGCATTGTTCTTTTGCATCTTTTTTCAGCAGTTGAGGAAGTCAAGTCGGAGCAGGATGTCTGTGCCCAGACCTCCCTCCCAGAGGGAGCCTCTACACAGGGAGGGGCTCTTTCCAGCCTCCTGGTTGGCAGTCTGTCACAGCCGGGCTGGTGCAGATGTTGTATTGATTTCTGCCCCCGTCCCCGCTTTTCGTTTCACTCCCGCACCTCTAAGCCACAACTCCTTTTGGATCGCGCGACTTTGTCTGCCCCCAGGGACCTGGGGCCTCTCCGGTCCCACGAAAGTCTGTAAAAAACGTTTTCCCCAGGGGCGGGTCTACACGCGGCCCACGGTGTGGAGAGAAACGGGAGAGAAGGGCAGGATAGAATCCACTCCCGCTGCTTTCTTGGCAGATGTGGCGGCTCAGGCGGAGGCAGGCCTGGGCGGCTGGGCGTGCGCCCGGGCCGGGGCCCGCCGGGGCGGAGGCCCGGGCGGCTGCGTGCCCGCCGGGGCCGGCGCCGGGGGCCGGGGCGGAGGCCCGGGCGGCTGCGCGCACGCTGGGGCCGGCGCCGGCCGGGGGGAGGGAGTCCGGGCAGCGGGAAAAGAGAGAAAATAAAAGATTTTAAAAAGTCTCCTTGCCTTGCCCCGGGCTCCGCTGTGTTTAGCTTCTTTCTAGCCCCGATTCAGGCCGTAATCTGCTGTTATTCCTCCCTCACAGAGCACTTTTGTTTTGGGGTATTTGTTTTCAATGGTTCAGCTCTGCAGGCTTTCTCCCCCACTCCCCTGTCTCTAGGGGCAAGCCTCCAGACCCTCCAATCTGTTTCTACCTTTTTGCTGATGTTCTTTGTCTCTCGTGGCGGTCCAGAAGTGGGAAATATCACATTTCAGGCTGGTTTCATGGGTGTTCACGGTGGTCTTGTAGTGGTTTTTTTGCTGGGATTCAGCTCCCTTCAGGGAACTCCCCGAAATGCGGTCACCTGGCCTTCCGCCATCTTTGAAATCGAGAGGGAGAGAATCTTAAGCAGGCTCCATGCCCAGCACACAGCTGGATGCAAAGCTTGATCTCACAACCCCGAGACCGTGACTTGAGCTGAAATCAAGAATAAGTAGCTTAAGTATATTTCATTCTTCTTGATGGCTGAGTAATATTGCATTGTATATATACACACCATATCTTCTTTATCCATTCATCATTGATGGACATTTGGGCTCTTTACGTAATTTTATTATTGTTGATAATGTTGCTATACACATCAGGATGCATGTGTCCCTTCAAATCAGTATTTTGTATCTTTTGGATGAATACCCAGTAGCCCTATTGCTGGATTGTAGGGTAGTTCTATTTTTAACTTTTGGGGGAACCTCCATACTGTTTTCCAGAGTGGCTGCACTAGTTTGCATTCCCACTGACCATGTAAGAGGGTACTTCTTTCTCTTCATTCTCATCAACACCTGTTGTTTCTAGTGTCATTGATTGTAGCCTTCTGAGAGGGGTGAGGTGGTATCTCATCATGGTTTTAATTTGCGTTTCTCTGATTACTGTTGATGCTGAGCATCTTTTCATTAAGTCTGTTGGTTTTCTATGTCTTCTTTGGAAAAATATCTATTCAGACCCTCTGCATGTTTAAAATTTTTAAAACTTTAAATTAACATATAATGTATTATTTGTTTCAGGGGTAAAGGTCTGTAATTCATCAGTCTTACACTGCAGTACTCACCATAGCACATATGCTCCGCAATGCCTATCATCCCATTCTTCCACCACCCTCCCTCCAGCAACCCTGTTTGTTTCCCGAGATAAAAAGTCTCTTATGGTTTGTCTCCCTCTCTCATTTTGTCTTGTTTCATTTTTCCCTCCCTTCCCCTATGATCCTCTGTCTTGTTTCTCAAATTCCTTATATCAATGAAATCATATGATAATTGTCCCTCTCTGACTGACTTATTTTACTTAGTATAATACCCTGTAGTTCCATCCACATCATTGCAAATGGCAAGATTTCATGTTTTTGATGGCTGCATAATACTCCATTATATATATACACACATCTTATTTATCCATTCATCTGTTGATGGATATCTAAGCTCTTTCCATAGTTTGGCTATTGTGGACATTGCTCCTATAAACATAGGGGTGCATGTGCTCCTTTGGATCACTATATTTGTATCTTTAGGGTAAATACCCCAGTTGCTGGGTTGTAGGGTAGCTCTGTTTTCAACTTTTTGAGGAACCTCTATACTATTTTCCAGAGTGGCTGCCCCAGCTTGCATTTCCAACAGTGTAGGAAGGTTCCTCTTTCTCCCCCTCCTCGCCAAAACCTGTCACTTCCAGACTTGTTAATTTTAGTCATTCTGGCTGGTATGAGGTGGTATCTAACTGTGGTTTTGATTTGTATTTCCCTGACCCAGTGAAACATCACTGGGCACTTTCTTATATAATGTTGGTCATTTGGATGTCTTCTTTGCAGAAGTGTCTGTTCATGTCTTCTGCCCATTTCTTGACTGGATTATTTGTTCTGTGGGTGTTGAGTTTGATAAGTTCTTTATAGATTTTGGATGCTAGTCCTTTATCTGATATGTCATTTCAGCAAATATCTTCTCCCGTTCTGTTGGTTGTTTTTTGATTTTGTTGACTGTTTCCTTCACTATGCAAGAGGTTTTATCTTGATGAAGTCCTGAGTTCATTTTTGCCCTTGCTTCCCTTGCCTTTGGCAATGTTTCTAGGAAGAAGTTGCTGTGGCTGAGGTCAAAGAGGTTGCTGCCTGTGTTCTCCTCAAGGAATTTGATGGACTCCTGTCTCACATTGAAGTCTTTCATCCATTTTGAGTTTATTTTTATGTGTAGTGGAAGGAAACGGTCCAGTTTTATTCTTCTGCATGTGAATGTCCAATTTCCCAACACCATTTTTTGAAGAGGCTGTCTTTTTTCCATTGGACATTCTTCCTTGCTTTGTTGAAGATGAGTTGACCTCAAGATTAGTTGAGGGTACATTTCTGGGCTCTCTATTCTGTTCCACTGATCTGTGTGTCTGTTTCTGTGCCAATACCATACCATCTTGATGATTACAGATTTGTAACACAGCTTGAAGTCTGGAATTACAATGCCATCAAATTTGATTTTCTTTTTCAACATCCCTCTGGCTATTCAGCATCTTTTCTGGTTCCATATAAATTTTAGGATTATTTGTGCCATCTCTTTGAAAAAAATTTGGTGATATTTTGATAGAGATTGCATTAAATGTGTAGATTGCTCAGATAGCATAGACATTTTCACAATATTTGTTCTTCCAATCCATGATCATGGAACATTTTTCCTTTTCTTGTGTCTTCCTCAATTTCTTTCATGAATACTTTATAGTTTTATGAGTACAGCTTCTTTGCTTGTTTGGTTAGATTTATTCCTAGATATCTTATGGTTTTGGGTGCAATTGTAAATGGGATCGACTCCTTAATTTGTCTTTCTTCTATCTTTTTGTTGGTATATAGAAATGCAACTGATTTCTGTGCATTGATTTTATATCCTGACACTTTACTGAATTCCTGTATAGGTTCTAGAGGTTTTGGAGTGGAGTTTTTTGGGTTTTCCATATAAAGTAGCATATCATCTGCAAAGAGTGAGAGTTTGACTTCTTTGCCAATTCAGATGCTTTTTATTTCTTTTTATTGTCTGATTGCTGAGGCTAGGACTTCTAGTAATATCTCGAATAGCAGCAGTGAGGGTGAACATCCTTGCTGTGTTCCTGACCTTAGGGGAAAAACTCTCAGTTTTCCCCCATTGAGAATGATATTTACTGTGGGTTTTTCATAGATGGCTTTTATGATATTGAGGTATGTATCCTCTATCCCTATATTGTAAATAGTTTTTTATCAAGATAGGATGCTGTACTTTGTCAAATGCTTTTTCTACATCTATTGAGAGGATCATATGGTTCTTGTTATTTCTTTTATTAATGTATCACATTGATTTGCAGATGTTGAACAAAACTTGCAGCTCAGGAATAAATCTCACTTGGTCATGGTGAATAATCCTTTTAATGGACTGTTGGATCCTATTGGCTAGTATTTTGGTGAGAATTTTTGCATCCATGTTCATCTGGGATATTGGTATGTAATTTTCCTTTTTGATGGGGTCTTTGTCTGCTTTTGGGATCAAGGTAATGCTGGTCTCATAAAATGAGTCTGGAAGTTTTGCTTCCATTTCTATTTTTGGGAATGGTTTCAGGAGAATAAGTAGTAATTATTCTTTAAATGTTTGGTAGAATTCCCCTGGGAAACCTCCTGGCCTTGGGCTCTTGTTTGTTGGGAGATTTTTGATGACTGCTTCAATCTTGTTACTGGTTATGGTCCTGTTCAGGTTTTCTTTTTCTTCCTGGTTCAGTTTTGGTACTTTATACATCTCTAGGAATGCATCCATTGTTCCAGATTGTCAGATTTTCTGGTGTATAGTTGCTCATAATATGTTTTTGTAATTGTATTTCTTTGTTGTTGGTTGTGATCTCTCCTCCTTCATTCATGATTTTATTAATTTGAGTCATTTCTCTTTTCTTTTTGATAAGTCTGGCCAGAGGTTTATCAATCTTATTAATTCTTTGAAAGAACCAGCTCCTAGTTTTATTGCTCTGTTCTACTGTTCTTTTGGTTTCTATTTCATTGATTTCTGCTCTGATCTTTATTATTTCTCTTCTCCTGCTGGGTTTAGGCTTTATTTGGTGTTCTTTCTCCAGTTCCTTTAGGTGTAGGGTTAGGTTGTGTACTTGAGACCTTCCTTATTTCTTGAGAAAGACTTGTATTGCTATATACTTTCCTCTTAGGGCCACCTATGCTGCATCCCAAAGATTTTGAGCAGTTGTATTTTCATTTTCATTTGTTTCCATGAATTTTTAAAATTATTTTTCAATGTCCTGGTTGACCCATTTATTCTTTGGTAGGATGCTTTTTAGCCTCCATGTATTTGAGTTCTTTCTGACTTTCTCTCGTGGTTGAATTCTAGTTTCCAAGCACTGTGGTCTAAAAATATGCAAGGAATGATCCCAGTCTTTGGGTACCAGTTGAGACCTGATTTGTGACCTATTCTGGAGAATGTTCCATGTGCACTAGAGAAGAATGTGTATTCTGTTGCTTTGGGATGGAATGTTCTGAATATATCTGGGATGTCCATCTTGTCCAGTGTGTCATTCAAAGCCTTTATTTCCTTGCTGACCTTTTGTTTAGATGATCAGTCCATTTCAGTGAATGGGGTGTTAAAGTCCCCTACTATTATTGTATTATTGTCAGTTTGTTTCTTTGATTTTGTTATTAATTGGTTTATATAATTGGCTGCTCCCATGTTAGGGGCATAGATATTTAAAATTGTTAGATCCTCTTGATGTACAGATCCTTTTCATATGATATAGTGTCCTTCCTCATCTTCTACTATAGACTTTGGCTTAAAATATAATTTTTCTGATATAAGGATTGCTACCTCAGCTTTATTTTGATGTCCATTAGCATGGTAGATTGTTTTCCACCCCCTCACTCTAAATCTGGAAGTGTCTTTGGGTGTAAAATGAGTTTCTTGCAGACAGCATATTCATGGGTCTTATTTTTTGTTTGTTTTGTTTTTTATCTATTCTGGGTCTTTTGATTGGGGCATTTAGTCCATTTACATTCAGGGTAGCTATTGAAAGATATGAATTTAGTGCCATTGTATTGTCTGTAAGGTGACTGTTACTGCATTTTGTCTCTGTTTCTTTCTGGTCTGTGTTACTTTTAGGCTCCCTCTTTGCTTAGAGGACCCCTTTCAATATTTCCTGTAGGGCTTGTTGTTGTTTGAAAATTCTTTTAGTTTTTGTTCGTCCTGGAAGATTTCTATCTCTCCTTCTATTTTGGCTGTATATTTTTCTTGTTTAGTGTTCTGAGTATTTTATGCCAGTCCTTTCTGGGCTGCCAGGTCTCTGTTGGACAGGTCAGCTGCCAATCTAATATTTCTACTTTGTAGTTTACAGTTTTCTTGTCCTAAAATGCTTTCAGGGTTTTCTCTTTGTCTCTGAGACTTGTAAGTTTTCCTCTGAGATGACAGGGTGTTGACCTATTTTTATTGATTTTGAGGGGGTTCTCTGTGACTGCTGGATTTTGATGCCGGGTTCCTTCCCCAAATTAGTGAAGTTCTCTGGTATAATTTGCTCCAGTATACCTTCTGTCCCTCTCTCTCTTCTTCTTTTGGGATCCCAATTATTCTAATATTGTTTCATCTATGGTTTCACTTATCTCTTGAATTCTGCTCTCATGATCCAGTACTTGTTTATCTCTCTTTTTCTCAGCTTTTTTATTTTCCATCATTTAGTCTTCTACATCACTAATTCCCCTCTTATGCCTCATTTATCCTAGCAGTAAGAGCCTCCATTTTTTATTGGACCTCATTAATAGATTTTTGATTTCAAATTGGTTAGATTTTAGTTCTTTTATTTCTCCAGAAAGGGTTTCTGTGGTATCTTCTATGCTTTTTTCAAGCCCAGCTGGTATCATTACAATTGTCATTCTAAACTCTAGTGTTGATATCTTATTATTGTCTGTATTGATTTGGTCCCTAGCAGTTGGTACTTCCTCTTGTTCTTTTTTTTTTTTTTTTTGAGGTGAGCTTTTCTTCTTTGTTATTTTTTCCAGAGAACAATAAATGAATGGGAGAACAAAATTCTAAAAGGGTAACAAGGACCCTAGAAAAATGTACACTAAAGAAATCAGAAGAGACCCAAAACTAGGGGGAAAAGAAAGCCGGGGGAGAGACCAGGCTGGTGAATAAAACAGAGTTCCACACTTGATTTTGGGTATATTTTGGTGTTTTAGAAGAAACTGTATTCCAAAATTTTAAAGAAAGAAAAACTTATAGTCATACAAAAAATAAGGTTAAATGCAATGGGATAGACTATGACAATAAAACTGAAAATTAAAAAGGATTTTTAAAAGGTATTGATAAAATAAAATGTTGGTCAAAATAGGAAAGAGGAAAAATTAAAAGAAAAATAGAAAAAGAAAATTTAAAAAAATTAACTTTGAAAGGCTAAGGAATCATGTGAAAAAAAAGCCATGAATTCTATTTGCTCTATTCCCCTAGTGCTGGAGTTTCATAGTTCTCTTTGATTGGTAAACTTGGTCTTGGATGGATGTTCTTGCTGATCTTCTGGGGGAGGGGGCTGTTGCAGTGATTCTCAAATGTCTTTGCCGAAGGTGGAATTGCACCACCTGTGCTAGGGGCCAGGCTAAGCAATCTGCTCAGCTTTGCTCTTGGTAGCTTTTGTTCCCTGAAAGCTTTCCGTACACCCCTGGAGGATGGGAATGAACAAGGCGGTCTCCAAGTGTTCAGCACCAGAGGAGGAGGAGCTGAGATCTTGGGGCCCACCCTCCTCAGTAAGCCCTCAGAGAAAAGCTGTCAATCAGGCCTATCTCCCTGGTCTCTAACCACACTCAGTGCTCACCCAGCCTGTGACTGAGCATTTCTATCTCTGGCACACGACCCCGTTTGGAGTCTCCAAACCCAGCAGATTCCTGTGCTGTGCTCCCGTGCCACTCCTCCTTAGGGACAAAGGTGAGTCTCCTCGATCTGCTGCTTGTTGGGTCCATGCCTGAAGAGTAGTGGCCAGACTGTGCCGGGGATCATGGTTTATGGCAATCTTCAGCTAAGAGCCCATTCCTCAGCTCTGTATTTGCAGCTGGCTTCCCAGCTCCCATACTTGAGAGCTCTGCTGCACTCAAGCACCCCTGGTCTTCCTGTCACCCCGAGGGTCCTGAGACTACACTGTCCTAGCGAGGATTCCTCCCCCCCCCCCACCGACTTAGCCACTCAAGCAATGTCCCTAGGTGGAGCAGACTTCTAAAAGTTCTGATTTTATGCTCCACTGCTTTATCACTTGCCAGGTGCTGGCTGACTGAGGCTCCCTCCCTGCCTTCTATCTTCCTGTATATCACCAGGAATGTACTTCTCTGCCCATCCTACCTTCAAGAAAGTGGTCACTTTTCTGTTCATAGAATTGCTGCTATTTTTTCTTTGATCTCCTGTTGAGTTTGTAGGTATACAGAATGGTTTGATAACTATCTAGGTGAATTCCTGGGACCAGAAGAAATTTAGGTCACCTACTCCACCATCTTGGTCCTCCCCACTGGTCTTAATATTTCTTAACCCAAGAATTATGTTCTAATCTGACTTGGATCAGATAAAGTTGTTTTTTTAGAAAATAATGCTGCATTTGTGTAGCATGTCCACAGGACCCAAACCATTGTTTTTTCAGGTGGTACAATTTTATCAGCAGAAGAGAATAAAGGCCAAAACCTTTCTTGTTAGATTCAACTTCTGCCAGGCACATTAATCAGAGAGGAAACCAGTAGTTAGAGAAATCATGACTGGCAAGTCATGAGTGTGTGCTGATATTGGGCATCTTTGCTCTTGAGGAAGAGAGTAGATCAAATTGGAGAGATCAAAGATGACCCCTTTTTTGGGGTCTAATTCATATTTATGTGCATCTTCTGTACCTTTATAAACAGTGGCATCCTGAAGGGGTAAGACAGAGGGAAGATATGTATTTTATGAACTGGGGATGACTTAACTCCTTGAATGAGAGCACTGGAGTGAAGATAAAGGTCATGTTGGAAGTGAAGTATCAAGATTTTCATTAGTCCATGAATCAGAATTTTGTTTCAACCTAATTCTTCATGCTGACATCCTAGGGCCTAGTAAAACAGTTCTAATCAAAACAGCATAATGAAATATAATCTAAAAAGGAATGGGTTTATAGGTTAGCTTTCAAAATAGACAGGTGTTTTGTTATTGTAAGAGTAAAATCCTCTAACTGACAAGTTTCTTTTGTAGTTGAATATGATCTGTAAGATGCATTTTTTAAAATAGAGCTTCAAGAAGTCCCATAGTAAGGAGCTTAAAGGTCACATAAACAGAAATGAAAATGAGACTTAGTAAATCTTTCAAGTTAGAAGCAGTAGAGGGCAGAGCTAATATTAACTTTCTTAGGCATCAATATGCATTGTTTTTATGTGGATGAACTGGTTCAATTCAATTGTTTATTCATTTGATTAGTGAATAATTATGGAGTGTTGTCTGTGTGTCCAGAACATTACTAGATTTTGGTGTTCTGCCACCACAGGTGGAAAAGAATTCAGAAATGAAAAGGTAATTGTGAACTCACAGAAATAGATCCAGTGATTACATTGAGCTATTTGCACAATGCGAAGCAAAGAACTATTAGCAGCTGTAGTCACTGTGTCAGGGGAAATTGTCTGTGGAGCTGGTGTTTATTTTTAAAAAATTCCATGCCTCCAACATTTATAGGATATACAACTTTTATAAGATTAAAATGCATTAAATTTAGGCAGTTTTTAAAACTGACAATAGCAAGTGTTTACTTATGCAAATTTATTTTGTTTCCTGAAGTTTTATTCTAAAGCTTTGTCATTTTCAAAATCTAAAGTTTCTCCTGAATCATTTTTAGTGTCCACAGTGATGCATAATATAATAATGACAGATGGTTTCCTCTAACCCACACTTCTGCTCTGGACCTCCACAGCACTAGGAGAATGGCTACTATACCTTTGAGACACATTGAAGAATACTATGTCAAAATTTGTTGTTTTACTTTTTCCTTATATGATTTAAGAGTCTCTGAAAAGTCTCTGAGAGGTAAAGAAAACTCGATGCTTTTGATAGGAAAATGTTTAGACCTTGAGAGGCACTCCTTCATGGATTCACAATAATCCTTCCTAGCTCTGAAAATTCTGTCATCTATTCCAAAAGATTTGGCTATATATATATATGCCACAACAAGTTACAACACTAGTTACAACACTAGTTATATTGTACCTTACAGATGGCAAATTTATTTTGGTATAGATCGCAAAATTAATTTTTATTTCATAAATGTTTAAATACAAAAAATGTGATCTCAGAATCAAGGAAATAAAGTGATTCAAACAGAGGTGGGCATGTTGATTCCTAGAAAGTGACTGGCTGGTCAAATGAGCTGGTAAACTTCATCTGTCCCCTCCTGATGTCTGATAACCTTTTAGCTACTTTTCACCCCTCTGAGGGTATGTGTGTCTGTTTGTGGTTGACTGCTTTGACATATTCCATTTCTGTTTCAAAACACCACAATCTAAGAGTGTCTAAACTAATTTTATCAGTTGTACAAAAACACAGAAAGCAAATGTGGGAACAGCAAGAGAGTCAAGGTTTTAAAGACATTAATATTTTCTGCTATCACAAATATTTTAAAAAATGGCACAGAAACAAAATGAAAATAATTTTTTCCTTACTAGAAAAATTCAACACTCACATACAGAAGTTTTTAAAAATATAATATGTATTAAGTAAAAGTGTATTTATTTTTTAAAGCTAATAATATGCTCAAATATAACAAAAGAGAAAGAAAGAAAATCAAAATGTCTTATCTGGTACTTAGTACAAAGAGCAGGCACATAGAGCCAATGTGGCTGGTTGGTTCCCTAGCAATGATGTATTACCAGGAAGAATTTATATAGAAACATAATTCTTATTGTTTTTATTCTAGAATTTACAGAAAAATTATAAGTATAATACAAAGAACCCCTTTCCTGATTCTCTTGAGAGAAAATTACTGATATGAAGCTTTGGAAAACTCTATGGCATATTTCCAAAAAAAAGAGCATTTTCCTATATGTCTTCAATATAACCATTAAAATCATGAAATTATCACTGCTACATTGCTACCATAAAATATGCAGACACCAAGTTTTCTAATTATCCCAATACTATTAGTTTTTAGAGCAAAAGCATCCAGTTCAGAATTGCATGTTATTTTTAGTTGTCATTTTTTGTTTGTTGGTTTCTTTCTTTCAGTCTGGAAACATTGTTCCATATTCTTTTCTTAACCTCCATCATCTTGACATTTTTGAAGATTACTGACCAATTATTTTGTAGAATGTCTATCAATTTGGCTTTGTGTGATGTTTCCCCATGATTACATTCAAGAAATGCATTTTTGGCAGAAATATCAAACAAGTGACTGTTCTCATTGCATTCTACCAGGTCGTAGAATTTCAATTTGTCCTATTTTTGATAATGTTTCTGATAATGTTTATTTACTTTATTAATGCAAGTGACTACTAGTCTTCTCTGTGAAAGTTACTCATTTTCCTTTTGTAATTAACATGTGCTTTGTGGGAGGTACTTTGAATCTGTGAAAATATTACATTTCTCATCAAACTTCAAGTAATTTATATATTTATTTATATCAGTATGGATTTATGGTTTTCTACTTTATTCAGTGGACTATAATCTATTGCTATCATTTATTTGATGTTCCATTTTTCCCCCTAGCTTTTGCTACTGGGAGTCCCTTGAAGTTGGCCTTTTATCTTTGAGCACATTTCTGTGTTAATGTCCTTCTTATATTACTTGAGATCTGAAATTGCACCAAGTTTCCCTCCTGCCCTACCTCTTGGATACCCACTTCCTTTGCTCAGGCTTTGGCACCTTGCTCTGGGCCATTTCAACTGTATCCCCACCCCTCTTGTAAGTAGCATGGACTTCTTTCTTGCCTAGCCACACCTAATGGCTTTTGAACTGAATTGTTCAGGATGGAAAAAGGAAAAATGAACTTTTGTTGTCATTGTTGTCCTTCAGTGCCTCTTCTAGATCTCCATTAATTCATTCAAAGATGGTTTTGAGCACCAATATTTTGCTGGATACTTTCTTTGTCTAGTAGACATAAAGATGGGCCATACAATTGTCCCCTTTGGAAGTACAACATCTAGCAAGGAACCTAAAACATGAATACAGCCATCTGAAATTAACAGAGCTAGTGCTCTAATAGAGGAATGAGAGTAGAGACACAGTCGTCATTCTGCCCAGTATGGCAAGGAAAGCTTCAGAGAAGAGGGTGCATTCAAGCAAAGAGAGGATGTTCCAGGCAAAGGCAACAGTATAGATAGAGGCATGGAGGTCTGAAAGTGCATCGAATCTTTGGGGAATAATAGGTGCTTTAGCAAATTTAGGATCTGGAGGAACGTGCAAGAAAATGAGATGAATATATATTAAGATAAAAGCAGGTAAATGAAAAACCAGAGCCTGATTAGAAGGACTTTGAATGTCATGTTAAAGTTTAAACTTTGCATATTAGATGAGATTTGTGTTTTGAAAGATTATTTTGGCAGCAGTGTGGAAAAGAATCTGAAATTACACAAGAGACCAATTTAGAAGAATATTGTTCAACCTTTTTTCTTAACTAAGCAAGAGGCCCAGGTATGGTCTACACTCAGGCCTTCAAGAATCATGGAAGATGTGGGAATTCTGTGTCCATAAAGATGTGGGAATTCTGTGTCTACTGCAGCAAAGGCAGTGATATGCTGGTAAACCAGCTTTCTGAAAAAGTAAAAGGTTCTGATTTGCAGCATTTGTGCACTCTCTGAGGTATAGATACATATGCCCACTATAGTCACATTCAAGCTCCTGATATCTCATTACTGAACTGGGTTTGGAAGGGATTTGCATAGTCAACTTTCCCAGCCAGTGCAACCTGGCTCTAGCACAGTTCTTGAGAGGTGAACTTTTCCCCTTCTTTAAGGGGAAAAGAAGCCAATTTGTATGTCTTAGTCTGTTTAGGATGCTATAACAAAATATTAGAGACTGAGTGCCTTAAACATTTATTTTTCATGGTTCTGGAAGCCAGGAAGTCCAAGATCAAGACGTCAGTGGGTCTACTATCTGGTGAGGGCCCACTTCTTGATTTGTAGAAGGCTGTCTTCTCACATTCTCCCCTGGAAGAAGGGGTGAAAGAGCTCTCTGGGGTCTCTTTCATAAAGGCACTAATCCCATCTTAGATCTCCACCCTCATGGCCTAATCATCTCCCAAAGGCCCCACCTCCTAGTACCATCACATTGGGGGGTCAGGATTTCAACATATGAATTTTGGGAAGATATAAACATTTAGTTCATTTTGGGGACATTACAGGAAATGGGTGAAAACTGTGATTTTTATGGAACAGGTCAAAGACCTACTCTGCACCAAGTAGCGGAGGCCATCAAGCACTTGACAGCATAGGGGTTACTTGATCCAGGGAAGAGTAGGACAGAGTCCTGGTCCTCTTACCTAGAGAGGACATGGCATGAATGACAAGTTGTGGAGGCGGACAAGTCAGGAGCAGGCTGTGATGCCCTAGAGGAATTTAGAGCTGCTGTGCAGATGAAGGATAGAGCTATGCAAAGAAGCCGCTGCTAGGAGGATTTCAGACCACTGGCAAGCTGAGCGCTCAGAGCCTCACCCTGGGGTGTTGAGATATTGATCCCCTTAGGCACACAATGAGTCATTTTTAGGGACACATACACATTATTCTCTGTCATATGCTCTTCCATATACTGGAATAGCTACCAGTTTGAATTTGGGGTAAGGAAATAAAAATAGCAAATAATAATGTGTAATACTGAGTCCCTGTTGTCTTATAGACACTGTTCTAAATACTTTACATGTATTGACTCATCATCCCTCATTTTATATATGAGGAAATCTAAAGGCAAGGAGATTAGTTTGTTAAGGTCACATAGCGGATAAGGGTACAGCTATGGAGTTAACTATGGTCGATGACTCTGGAGCCACATTCTACAGTATACCCACACTGCTCTACTGGGAGAAGAGAAAATGCAAGGAGGACAAGGTATTAATATTTCAAAATATTATTCCCTGTGTAAATTAGGTCAGTTCAAAGCCTGGCATAAAATAGATGTGCAATGAATATTTTTGAATAGTAAATGAAAAACTTCTCTTATATCACTCAATCTTCCTGAAGTGAGTGTTTTATAGTATTATACTTCTGTCCTGCTTTTTAATGTTGGGTATTTCGGAATTACAATGATGTTGAGTAGTACATTGTATTTTCCCAAACAAGAATTTGAGATACACCAGAAGAATATGCATTTCTTCATTTTTTTGAAACGCTGTGCCAAGTTCTTTGCTCCTGGACCAGGGAGCTCCTCCTCATCAATAGATTTAATTAATTCAATTATTCATTTACAACAGCTCTTTTTCTCTTGACTTATTTTGCCCTGAAGAATTACTTATGAGGCAGGCAGACAGACCTGGCTATTACTGCTGAGGGTTTTGTAAGGTGACAGTCAGTGCTCCAGGAGTCTGCCTTGATCAATGGGCATGGTCCATATATCCTGCCCGAAACAAGTGCTCTGGGATCTGTCTTTACCTTCCTTTGAGCTTATTGTTTCAAAAAAGTCTGGTCTTTGGGGGGAAGTCAATAATGCATTGTTCCATCCCTATGATGAGAGGCAGACCTCCCACTAAAAGAAAAACTCTGCATTTTGAAAGGCTGAATAGGTTGGCACTTAAAAGGGAATTCCAGCTGGTTAATTTAGGGTGCTAAGAAAAAGATCCAGCATAAGAATGCTATCTGGCAGTGGGCCCATAGCATTTTCAACTGATTGTGAATTGGAGAGATTTTCATCATGGGAGGGATGCTGCTTTTTCACTATTGTGTTCTGACACAAGAAAACAAGTGAGGATATACAGGTTAGTCCTGGTATCATAACTACACTCATGAACGTGATCAATGCCCGTTGTATCAGAACCAAAGATGGCCTCATGCTTGCTGACATATTTGAAGTAAAAAACTGAATAAGAATTTAAAAATAGTTCTACTCAAGGTGTTCTTTTTTTTTTTAAATCCTTACTTTCTATTTTTCTTTCCTTTTTATCCCTAATAAACTATTCTGAAGATATGGAGAGGTAAAAGCAAACTTCAGAAATTTGTTAATTTCCTGTGTTAATTTTTTTCCCCCCGTGGCTTGATGCACAAAAAATTTATATGACCAGGCAGCTTACCAGGACAGCTGTGGTCCTTGTGAGGGCTCAGCAATTAAGACTGCTTTAATCTTGCTGTCTACCAACTCCATACAAGACCCCCACATTCTTGGATGAAGACAAAAAGAAACTAATGGACTGGTAGAGGTTTTTCATGACTTCAGCCTGGAAGCAACAAATAATATTTCTGCTGCTATTTCATTGGCTAGAAATTTTCATGTGACCCTGTGTAACTGTAAGAGTCTTGAAAGGAGAGTCTTCCATATGCCCAGAAAGAAGAGGAGAACTAGATATTGGTGAACACTAAAATGGCAGCCATAGACATGTTATCCAATGAAGCTCAGCAGACATCAGCATAACCAAAACGGCACAAAGTCCAAATGAACATAAACTCACAAGTTTGCCGGCACCTCTACAAACAATAAAACTCCTCCCTTTGTGAAGTCCACTTCTCGTTTCTACAAAGCATTTGAGGTTCCCAAGATGAATTTCCTCTCCCACAGAATTTCCTCTCTTTTTGTTTTCTCCTATTTTCTGTTTCAGCCACAGGAATGTTGCTCAGGTGTTTGGGTAGAGTCTGAATCCCTTTTGCAGCAGCTATAGCCCCAGGAACTTATGTATTCATCAATACCTCGATGTGAATTACTTCAACTCTGAATCTTCCATGCACTATTGTAAAGACATCTAATGTTGTATGATGTAGTTGGGCTCAAAACCTGAGAACCTTAGTGTACAATTTTCTGGGTTCCCTGACATGGTTGCAGGACTGATGCTCTCCCCCACACCTTTTAGGGTGACTGGCTACTTAGTCTCCAAAGGGAATGACAAACTTAGGGATGATTGGGGCTGGCATTGGTGTCTGAAGGATCCAATGTTTATTCATCCCCGTTCTAACACACTTTATGGTTTGTGTAAATATAAGTTTCTGTCTGCTATCATCTTCCTTTCTTCTGAAAAACTCTTAATATTTCCTATGTGCTGGGATGCCTGGATAGTGTAGTCACTTAAGTGTTCTATTCTTGTTTATGGCTCAGGTTGTGATCTCAGCATCATGAGTTCAAGCCCCATTTGGGGCCCTGTGCTCAGCATGGAGTCTATTTGGGATTCTCTTCCTCTGTCTTTCCCACTCATTCTCTCTCTTTCCCTCTGTCCTCTCAAATAAATAAATAAATAAATAAATAAATAAATAAATATTTAAAAAATATTTCTCATAGTGCATATTTGCTGGCAAGGATTCCTCTCAGTTTTTGCTTGCCTAAGAAAGTCTTTATTTATCCTTCATTTTTTGAAAGACATCTTTACAGATAATAGAGCACTGGGTTGACAGTTTTTTCTTCCAGCACTTTTTTTAAAAAAAGATTTTATTTATTTATTTGAAAGAGAGAGAATAAGAGAGAGAGAGAGCGTGCACATGCATGGGGGTGGGAGAGGGTCAGAGGGAGAAGCAGACTCCCTGCTGATCAGGGAGCCGATGTGGGACTTGATCCTGGGACTCCTGGATCATGATCTGAGCCAAAGGCAGTCTTAATGAACTAAACCACTCAGGTGCTCCTCTTTCAGCACTTTTGAGTAACACTCCATTGTATTCTGTGTTGCATGTTTTCTTATGAGAAGTCTACTGTGATTTTTTCTTACTATGAAGAACTGTAAAGGATCTAGGATTTTATGCTATTTACAGGCTAAAAGTTTAGCCTGCTACAAGTTCATAGAGGCTAACAGCAATAGAAGACTCCTGAGTGAGAACAATAAGAATTTTGTTACTCATAGCATGGAAAATAGCATGAATACCAGCATATTTGTATGTGTTCTACTTCCTTCCAAATCTTACAAAGATGAGGCAAATGGTCCCAAAGGGACCCCAGGAGAGGAACCCTGAGCTTAGGGGAACCAAATTTTATAATGAGGAGTAAGCATATCTGCCCTTTGTTGGGTAAGCAAACCTGCTCTCTGCTCTGGCAAGAAACAGAATTGCTATCTTGTTAAGCTGTTTTATACACAATTATACTTGTATAGATAGTTTATAACAAGAGGTAACCAATGCCTCCGTTTGTGAGACATTCAGAAACATGAGAGACCCATGCAGAGTTGTCTCCAAATGGAAAGAATTTCTCCCTTTTCTTCGTGATGGTTTTTAGGATATCCAACTTGTGTTTTGTTTTCAGAGTTTGAATATGAGGTGCCTAGGTGTGTGTGTGTGTGTGTGTGTGTGTGTGTGTGTGTGTGTGCATACACGTGTATATTTTGTTTTTTATTCATGCTTAGTGTTCTCTGAACTTTTGGATCTGAGGTTTGGGGTCTGTCACTGATTTTGTGACACTCTTGGTTATTATTTCTTCAAATATTTTTTCTGTCCTGGCTTTTGTCTCTTTTATTCTGGGATTCTGATGGTATATACATTAGATTATTTGACATTAGCTCACAGTTCCTGGATGCTCTGTTCTTTTTCCCTGTCCCCATTCTTTTTTCCTTTGTGCTTCAAACAAAGCATTTCTGTTGACCCATCTTTAAGTTCATGATCCTTTTCCATTTGTTGAGCCTATTGATAATGCTGTACAACATATTATTCATCTTTGTTACTGTGTTTTTTATTTCTAGGATTTGACTCTGATTGCTTTCCCCCCATTCCCATTGCCTGAAATATACTGAGATATAATTGACATATAATATTGTGTAAGTTTAAGGTGTACAATGGGATGGTTTGATACATGTATATATTGTGAAATGATTACCACAGTAGGGTTAATTAAGACCTTTATCATCTCACATAGTTACCATTTGTGTGTGTGTGTGTGTGTATGTTAAGAATGTTTAAGATTGGGGCGCCTGGGTGGCTCAGTTGGTTAAGTGACTGCCTTCGGCTCAGGTCATGATCCTGGAGACCCGGGATCGAGCCCCACATCAGGCTCCCTGCTCAGCGGGAAGCCTGCTTCTCCCTCTCTCACTCCCCCTGCTTGTGTTCCCTCTCTGACTGTGTTTCTCTCTGTCAGATAAATAAATAAAATCTTTAATAAAAAAAAAAAGAATGTTTAAGATTTATTCTCTTAGAAACTTCAATATAGTATTGTAAGTATAGTCACCATGCTGTACATTAGATTCCCCAGAACTCATTCATCCTATAACTGGAAGTTTATACCTTTGGCCAATACCCCCTTTTCCCTTGCGCTTTAGACCTTAGTAACCACCATTCTACTCTTCTTCTGTAAGTTTGATTTTTTTTAAATTCCACATGCAAATGATGTGACACAGTATTTTCTTTCTTTGACTCATTATTTTACTTAGCTTAATGCCCTCAAGATCCATCCATGTTTCAACACTCACATGCACACACATCATATATACATATTTGTATATGCTCAAAAGATGGAACTTCACCCAATAATCTTTTTCAGTAATTTCTTTCACTACCTCAGAGATATCATATGCAAATGTATTTATATATAATGCCATAGGTAAATTGCCTTTGGATAGGTTGTCTTATATACTCCAATAGTTCATATGGTAAAATCTTAACCTCTACTACCTCAGAATGTGGCTGTATTTGGAGGCATATATAAGGCAGAGATGCTTAATGCCTCTTTAAAGAGGTAATCAAGTTAAAATGAGTTTTTTTGGGGTGGGTTCTAATACAAGATGACTACTGTCCACTTATAAAAGGAAGATTTGAGCAAAGACAAATACAGAGGAAAAATAATGCTAAGACACAGGGAGGAGACAGTCATCTATAAATTGAAGTGAGAAGCCTGGCTCAGAAGGAAAGAATCCTGCTGATACCCTGATCTTGGACTTCTAAACCTCCAGAACTGTGAGACATGGGCTTAAACCACCCAGTCTGTGGTACTTTTTAAAATTTTTTACAGTACTCCTAGAAAACTAATGTAGGAGTTATAGGTATAGACTTCACTCAGTTACTAGTGCTGCATAACAAATTACCTCAAAACTTTGAGGCTTGGAATAACCATTTTTATCATGTTTATTGATTACTTAGGTCAAGCATTCAGACTGAACAGTGAGGATGACTTGTCTCTATTCCATAATTTCTGGATCTTCATCTGCGAAGAGTAAAAAGACAGGTGGGTAGAAGCATCTGAAGACTTCTTCATTCACATATCTGATTTGGGGCTGGGACCAAAGACTGGAGCTACTGAGAAGAGATCCTACAAGGGGCTTTTCCATGTGGCTTGGTTTTATCCTACATATGGTTTTTCCATAACAGCTTGATGGCTTTAGAATAGTTGTTCTTCCAACGTGGTGGCTCAGGACTCCAAGCATGAATATTCCAGTGAATGAGAAATTGCATTACTTTCTGCGATCTGTCTTGAGAATCATTCAGAGTCACTTCTACCGAACATCTTTGGTCTGAGTAATCACAAACTTGTCCAGAGTCAAGGTTGGATGGGAAAGGGGACCATGTCAGCAATGTTTTAAAGCCTTAACAATTTCCTCTGGAGGACAGGTGTGTTTAGTCCAAAAGGCGTTATTATTATTATTTTTTATTGATATATAATGTATTGTTTGTTTCAGGGGTACAAGTCTGTGGATCATCAGTCTTACACAATTCACAGCACTCGCCATAACACATACCCTCCCTAATGTTCATTGCCCAGCCACCCCATCCCCCCCACCTACACCCCAGTAATGCTTAGTTTGTTTCCTGAGATTCAGAATCTCTTATGGTTTGTTTCCCTCCTGATCCTATCTTGTTTTATTTTTTCTCTCCTTGCCTCCCACAACCACTTGCCCTGCCTCTCAAATTCCTCATATCAGAGAGATCATATGATAATTGTCTTTCTCTGATTGACTTATTTCGCTTAGCATAATACCCTCTAGTTCTGTCCACATTGTTGCCAATGGCAAGATTTCATTTTTTGATGGCTGCACAGTATTCCATTGTGTATATATACCACATTTTCTTTATCCATTCATCTGTTGATGGATATGTAGGTTCTTTCCATTGTTTGGCTCTTGCGGACATTGCTGCTATAAACATTCAGGTGCACGTGCCCCTTCAGGTCACTACATTTGTACATTTGTATCTTTAGGGTAAATACCGATAGTGTGATTGCTGGGTCGTAGGGCAGCTCTATTTTCATCTTTTTGAGGAATCTCCATACTGTTTTCCAGCATGGCTGCACCAGCTTGCATTCGCACCAAGAGTGTAGGATCCTCTCCAACATCTATTGTTCCTGACTTGTTAATTTTAGCTATTCTGACTGGTGTGAGGTGGTATCTCACTGCGGTTTTGATTTGTATTTCCCTGATGCTGAGGGATGTTGAGCACTTTTTCATGTTTCTGTTGGCCATTTGGATGTTTTCTTTGTAGAAATGTCTGTTTATGTAAAAAACGTTATTTTTAATACTAGCCTTTGCAAGTTTTAGTCCATAGGAGGTTAGAGAAATAGGGCAAGCTCAGGTTAAATAATGTCTAAAAGCTAAGTAGAGAAAGCTAGAAGTGATTAGGTAAGAAAATAAAGATTGGGTTATCTTTTAAGAGATGATAAGTGAAGTGCAAAGAGTGGAACATTTTATCTCCTTTTTAAAAAGAAGATCAAACACTCCAGTCAAAGTTGTTCTCTGGGAGTGTTAATATGGGAAAGCTTTCAAATCAACATGTTAATCAAAGCCTCATGCCCTACTCTAAGGGAGAGTTTGCCTGAGCCAGAAGCTCACTTGACAGAACTAGAAATACTGAAACTCAGCTGTCACAAATATGGTTGCAACTGGCAGTTTTCCATGAAAGTCAGCACCAGCCTGCTGCTGGCTTTTCTCCCTGAGGAGAATGAATATGTGGTATACCCAGCCTGAACAAAGGACTCCTGATGTACCTGTACATCAGCTGACCGCCTGGGCAGGGCATTATGCTAGGTGTTTTGGGAGATACTGAGATAGGATGCCTAGTCTTTTGTTGAGGAAGTCATAATTTAGGGGCATTTGAGTGGTTCAGTCGGTTAAGCATGTGACTCTTGATTTCGACTCAGGTCATGCTCTCAGGGTGGTGAGATTGAGCCCCACTTTAGCCTCTGCACTTGGTAGTAGAGTCTGCTTGAGATTCTCTCTCTCCCTCTCCATTTGCCCCTCCTCCCCAAGCTCACATGCTTTCTCTCTAAAATAAGGTGGCTTATTTTAGAGAGATAAAATCTGGGTGGCTCAGTTGGTTAAGCGTTGGCCTTCAGCTCAGGCCCTAATCCGGGGTCCTAGGATCAAGCCCCGCATCAGGGTTTCTACTCAGTAGGGAGCCTGCTTCCCCCTCTCCCTCTGCCTGCCACTCCCCTTGCTTGTGCTTTCTCTATATCTCTGTCAAATAAATATATAAAATCTTAAAAAAAATTAAAAAATCTTTAAAAAAAGGGAAATTATAATTTAGTTAGAATGATCCCCATAACAAGCTGAAATAATGAAAGTACAGAAAGTATCTTAGCTAATAAAGGCTAGAGTTGGTTCATATTCTTCTGTTTATTCTAAACAAGAGCTCTCTCTATTCTCATTAGTGTCTCTTTAAAGAGAAATCAAATGTTACATTGGACTTTTTTTTTTGAAAAACAAGAATCAGTTTGATCAATGACTTTTGGCTGTAAAATCAGGAGGCAGGTACAAGTAGAAGAGTTTTCATGTTAGGCCATCTGTCTAAAATAGGAGTGTACCAAACTTGATTTTGAGTGAGTATTGTATGAGTTTCTGATCTTAAGAAAAAAAAAAAAAAGGATTCCTGGTATGCCACTGATGCTTAATGGTCTTTGAATATCCATTTTCTCACTCATAGTTCATAGCTTCTATTCTAGTTAGGTTGGAGTCATGCCATTTGTTCTGGTGAAGGCTGCAGATAAAGCCATTTTTGTGAATTCTGGGATGAAGCATAGGCTGATTTCATGTTTGCTCTACCCCTGTCTTGGTAGTGAGGCCACATGTTGAAACATGAATATCCATCACCTGTCTTCCTGAGTGACTAGGTCAAGCAGATTCCCCCCACAGACCTATAATGAACCTGAGTGAGAAGTATATCCCTGAAATTTGGGGGATTAATTTGCTGTTATGAGAAAACATGGCTTATCATGACTAAATATACCAAAGAATTCTATGAAAGGTCCAAGAAGCAAAACTAGGGTTGTGTGTAAGTGGAGAGCTGTAACTATATATATCCCTCTCCAAATAAACTTAGAAACATATCTCAAATAATACTTTATCATGAGATAATATAAAATGGTAAGCAGTTAACCCTTAATATGATATATATTGCAAGCTAATCAATATGATGTATTTCAAACAAGGAACTTTGTTTTTATAGGTAAAACTCAGGGAAATGTTTGGTTCCTATGCTTCAGCTCATCTCTCAGATTTTCTCTCTTTCCTAGAAAGTAAGAATCTTGGGGCTCTTGCTGTATAACCCAAGCCATAATTGCTCAGCTGGTACAAGCCCCCTGAATTGCAGAAACATGCAGAGGAGAGTCTAATCAGCTCTCAAGAGCATGCCTTGTTAATTCAACCTAATTTGTAGGGAGGGAGCATCCACAATTTCAGAAAAATATTTTAAAATAATTCGTACAGTTCTGCTTTTTAGAATTTATTTCCCGGACCATTTCCACATTTCTACTATCAGTAAAAGTTTAGTGGGTTTAAAAATAAGTGAAACAAAAAGAATAGCTTCCTTTCCTACTGAAGGATAGTCAAAAGTCCACTTCCCTGCTTTTCTATTTTAACAAAGGGGAATACAAGACATAAATATATTCCAACTTTGAAAATTTGCTGTGAAGTTTAATTTGATGTTTGAAATTTCTTCCTTGGGATTCCATCCAAAGGTTGAGTGACTATTTTACTAAAAGGGCCTCTTTTCTAAGGTAGTCTTTTGAATGGATCTTGGGGACAGTGGGGCATTGTACGTCTCTTTTTATAGAAGTCCTGGATCGGCACACCCATATTTTCCTACTTCTGGGGATTACCAGAAGCTTGAAAACAAGTCTTTGTCTAATGTAGACAGATATACAAATGCATACACCATTAAGTTTTAAGTAATGTAGGAATGTTGCCTGGTTGATTATGAACTTCCATAGCAGTATTGACTTCTGGATTTATAATTTGAGGTGAGATATGCCTAAAATATATGATAACTGAGGTAGATAAAAGGAAAGTTTAGATTTGTGTTTATGTATTACTCTCTGTGGTGGGATATTTCTTTTTAACATATGTTTGGTTAGGACTTGAAAATGTTGGGTCTGTGCGGTGCTGTATTGACAAGTCAGTACTCCTAAAAATTTTATATCATCTTTTGCTCAAAAAGCACATGGATACAACAAGATGCTACAAAAAAATTGTCAGCTTTTGAAAGCCAATGTATCTTCATTCGTAATTATATGTATGTGCAAATATGACACCAAAGATGGAATGGTAATAATTTTTATTTTCTAATGCAAATGCCTGGTGCTGCTTTTGTGGCATTGGCAATAAATAAATCAGCACTAGCAAATCCAGACTCATTCTCCAGGCAGGGATTCTACTCAACTAATCACCCGAGAAAGCAAACACACCACAAAGAGTAATGGGGAAGCCTGTGAAATCTGAGGGAATAGGGGGTGCTTGTGGGAAGCAGGGAAGGAAGTAGAATCGACACATTATAGGTCACTCATTATTAAATCTGGAAGACAGATCAAAGTTTCTTTCCAGCCTAACTAGATCAAACAAGGTGCTATCTGCTATTTGTATTCATTTCTGAAAGACAACTAAGTTTATGGTGAAATATATTTGTAATATATTCTGGGAGACGGGATGCTTCAGATGCTGAATGTTGGCAAGGACTAAATTGTGTTAATATTACATTATAGATCTTAGGCAGGGCTTTTTAATTCTATAATTAATTCAGGAAAGAATAAAATGAGGTTGCCTTCTACAAGGCATGATGTGACTGGGTGAATAATACTTAAACATTCCAAAGATGGGGGATACGGAGCCAAGGATAAGCTAAGAGATGGGGCATTTCTCTGGTTAAACAACATTTCTTTCTCAGTTGTTCCAATGGAAATTCCTTCAGACCTCCTGGTTTTATTTATTTACTTAGTTTTACATTAACGTGCTCAGCAGCAGTTTTGGGTAATGTATTCACATCCTCTACTCAGAATATAAATACTGTAGATTTTTAAAAATTGTGTTTAAGACTATAGGCTTATTTCTTTCCGGATTAAAAAAAAAATCTCTCTTATGATGTTCATTTAAGGCATTTCCTCAGCTGATGCCTGATTTTTATACTATCTTTTGGGATTTGAGGGGTGGCTTGATCTACCAACCCTGTACTATAAGTCAGCTTGCCCAGCAGTGTGTGCTCTAGAAGGATTTGGGTATGTTTGGGTCAGAGCAGCATCATAATGTCATTTGGACCCCACTGGGGTAAGATTCTGGTCTTGGCTCTTTCTTGGAGCAAATAGACTGGGTGAAGATTTCTTATATTCAAAGTAAGGAAACTGAACTAGGTGTTCTTAAAGTTTCTTTCACCTCCTACAGACATCCTGGGATCATGGAAGTGGCCTCCAATTTATTTTTCCCTATTTCCTAAGCACTTAGAAAGGGCTCACATAGCAATGATTTCACCAAAAATATAGGACTGGAAGGAATGCTGAGAAGAATCTAGTCCCTTTTCCTACCTGGATTTAAGCACTTCAGATAGATGAAATGTTGGCCACATTTAAAGGTAATTGGGGAGATGGAAATTAATGAACATTTGTTAAACATTTACCACACCATTTTAATCCTTGGAACAACACTGGCAGAAAGTTGTTACTGCTGTCTTTGGCAGCCAGGAATCTTGGGCTTGGAGATACACAGGGTTATTTAGTGGGCAAGAGGCGGAGCTGGGGTTTGTACCCAACTCTGTCTACTTCCGGAGTCAGAGCTCTTTGCCCTAAACAGCCCCTTAAAAAAATACTAATTGGGGCACCTGGGTGGCTCAGTGGGTTAAAGCCTCTGCCTTCGGCTCAGGTCATGGTCTCAGGGTCCCGGGATCGAGGCCCGCATCAGGCTCTCTCCTCAGCAGGGAACCTGCTTCTTCCTCTCTCTCTCTGCCTGCCTCTCTGCCTACCTGTGATCTCTCTGTCAAATAAATAAATAAAATCTTAAAAAAAAACTAATTGAAATAAGTTCTCAGTACCAAAAAATTGCTAGTAAAAACACTTCATTTAAATTACTATGAAGTGAGAAAGGTCTGGGACTAATACTGTTCCCATTGTACAGATGTAGATACTGAAGCTTGGAAAAGTTATGATTTATCCCAGGTTATGTATATGTCAGTGGCAGCATCAAGGGAGAAGCTCTAGATATTTTTTCCTTCACTTTCCTTTCTCTACTGAATGTAGAAGAGTCTTGTTTAGAGAGTCTAAGGCAGAGGTGAGATCATATCTCTGAAGCCTGAGCTGGGAGGGTGGAGTGGTAAATTCTAGCAGTCATTTCTGTATGTGTGCTTTGAGACTGTTCTCTTAGCTCTGAGATGTGTGTAGCAATGTGCCCCTCACAGTATTGCTGTGAGGTTACGTGACATAATATTGGGGCAGAGAAGGGGCTTGGTAAATGCTGTTCCCCCCATCTTCCAAATGTGCTGGATTTGGATGAAAATTGGCTCACCTTTATAGTGATATTATTATGGTTGGAAATTGGGTATACTGATTTTTCTGTTTATTGAATACTGAAGGTCTTCACAGGGCTGCATTTTGGGTGTCTAGGACACAGTCATTTTATAGCCAAGATCACTGATATGAAGGGCTTCTCAAAATAATTCAACCCCATTAAATAAAAAAAATTAATATACAGTATTATATTTGTTTCAAATGTACCACATAGTGATTCAGCAATTCTGTACATAACTCAGTGATCATCATAAGTATACACTTAATCCCCATCTCCTGTTTCACCCATCTGTCCCCCTCCCCTCTGGTAACCATTGATTTTTTCTCTATAGTTAAGAGTCTGGTTTTTTTGTTTGTCTCTTTTTTCCTTCATTTGTTTTGTTTCTTAAATTCCACATATGAGTGAAATCATATGGTATTTGTCTTTCTCTGACTGACTTATTTCACTTAGCATTGTACCCTCTAGATCCATCCATATTGTTGCAGATGTCAACATCTTATCCTTTTTTTATGGATGATTCCATTATTAGCATTCCATTCACTTATTAGTATTCTCTCTATATATACACCACATCTTTGTTATCTATTCATGTATCAGTGGCCACTTGGGCTGTTTCTCATAATGTGGCTATTGCAAATAATGCTGCAATAAACATGGAGTGGATCTATCTTTTTGAATTGATGTTTTCGTATTCTTTTGGTAAATACCCAATAGTGAAATTACTGGATCATATGGTAATTCTATTTTTAATTTTGGGGGAACTTCACCCTGTTTCCAGAGGGACGGCACTGTTTGCATTCCCACCAACAGTGCATGGGGATTTCTTTCTCTCCACATCCTCACCAACACTCATTATTTCCTGTGTTTTTGATTTTAGCCATTCTGGCGGAAGTGAGGTGATATCTCATTGTGGTTTTGGTTTGCATTTCCCTGATGATGAATGATGTTGAGCATATTTTCATGTGTCTGTTTGTCATCTGCATGTCTTCTTTCATTGAAATTTAAGCATAGAGACAACATTTAAAGAAAGTTTTAGTTTCAAAAACAAAACAAACCAAATCTGTAAACAACAAACAGGCATAAATGTCCTTAATGGTTTCTATAATGTTGCGGACTTGTAAAATAGTAGTGTGATCGTTCTTTGCATTAATCCTGGTGTTTCCATTTCTTGCAACAGGTGGTGAGGGTAATTATTTAATATTAAGAATAAATGTTAATCGACATCTTTCACATTGACAAAAAGTTCTCTTAAATATAGGTGACCTGCTTAAAATGGACAATTAGAATATTTTTTAAAATCACTCCTTGATTTTAATAGTAATTTAGTTTGATGTAGTGGAATGTGCACTGTATTATTCAGTCTGTCAAAAGGTCATGTATACATGACATGGATTAAGTAAGCACTGTGTGCTCAGGATGGCTCATGGTAAGTCCTCCAGCCACATGCGACTACTCACAGTACTTCTCAAAAATCTTCTCAAGATAATGCAGAAATAGTCCTTAGCCTGAGTATCCAGCAGAGGACAGTAAAGTCCCAGTTTTCTTTTGTGACTGGTTTCCTTTGTGATGACTACAGTTGGATAGTGTTCTGAAGCTCTCAGCTGGCTGACATGTAATTGCAGACATTAAACATTTCTGAAGAGAAACATAAAATGTATTGTGAGGTCAATGAAATTCTTTGTCAAAATTTCCCTGCAGATCTGACCACTTAACATGACAGTGCAGAACTGGAAGGTATGCCCAGCACTCACTGATTGTTGGTCTCATGCAAAAGGTGAACTTCATGGGTCAAACATTTTTGTGTTGCTTTATGTTGTTTAAAGAACCACAGTATTCTCTGCGACTGTACTAGGGTAAGATTTTACCTGACTGCCTATAAAGGAATTAAGTAATTTTGTATTTTTTCTAATTGCTGTTGAGCTTCCACTTTCTCTTGAGTGCTGGGATTTTATAAGATGGAAGGTTTATAATCTTTCTCCCTAGACCTCCAATTTCCTTCCTTCTTCAAAAATTTTCTTGGAATTTTTCTGGCATTTTGGGTTAAGTGGAAAAGAAAGATCATTTTTCTTTATTTCTTTCTCCCTTCTTCTTCTCCTCCTTCTTCTTCTTCTTCTTCTTCTTCTTCTTCTTCTTCTTCTTCTTCTTCTTCTTCTTCTTCTTCTTTTAAGAAAAATAAATCCTCAAAGGTCAGAAAGGAATGAAGAGAACCACAGCAGCAGTCTAGTGCATTTCCTTGGTGTTTCAAATGCCAATCTTTAATCCAGGTGGATGGAAATGCTATGTGTTACTACATATCAAAGCAGTTGATGTCTAACGCAGATGCCACACTAAGCCATTTATAGGGTCAAATTGGAATAAAATGCTATGGGTATAAGTAGTTCAGAACCACTAATTTCTATTTTTTTTTGAGAAAATCATGAAAAATCTTGGGCAATAATAACAAAGTACGGCAAATCACAGTTTTATTTGTGCTCTCAGCAGCCACTCTATTGTTTGGGGGAGCTGACCAGGAGGCAGTCATAATGCGTAATATATCAAAGATCTAGTAAGTAAAAGGAGAAAAAATTACAAAGGAGTACACACACACAGACACACTTAGTTCTTAGTTTCTTTCTTTCTTTCTTTCTTTTTTTTTTTAGTTCTTAGTTTCTTAGTCTAGAAATTCTTAAAATGATCTGTTGTGGATTGTAACTCCCGCTCAGTGATCCTGTAGGTTCAGGGTTTTGTCCTTCTAGGAGAACTTCCACAATGGAAGTTCTTTAAAGCAGACTCAGTTCATGAAGGGAATGTTATCACTTTAGCCCATTGTAGGTCCTCAATGAAAATTGTTGAATGAGTGAATGATCTGGATTACTTTTAAATTAAATTAATTAATTTTTATGTGTTTATTTATTTGAGAGAGAGCATGCAGTAGCACTGCAGGGTGAGCAGGGGCAGAGGGAAAGGGAGAGAGAGACTCTTAAGCGGGCTCCACAATGTGGAGCCCAATGTGGGGCTCCATTTTACAACCCTGAGATGATGACCTGAGCTGAAATCAAGGGTCGGAGGCCCAAGACATTGAGCCACCCAGATGCCCCAATGTGGATACTGAGGACCAAATCAATTGATCATTTTCACTAGACATATGTGGCCTATATTTTCCCATTGCAAACTGTAATTTTTTCATGTTAAAAATCTTATTTCAGTCCATTAAGTTTTATATTAATCTTTCAGAAATGATTAAAATCTAATATTTATGACATGGTACATTATACAGTAAACCTAAATAAAATATAAATGTCTTTAATGATTACCTCCTATGCTATGTATAGAGAAGTAAGCAAAGAAACTGGAAGATATAATCCTTGCCTTTGAAGGCTACAGTGTAAGTGGGGAAATGAGGAAAACCCATATGAAAGTACTGAGGTTAGTATAAGATAGTTTATCATTCATTGCAGATTAGGAGTATAATTTAAGTTAGTAGTAGAGAGAGATCACTGGAGGTAGATGTGGCTTAGGGAAATTTCATGAATGAGGTAGGACTTGAACCACATATTGAAAGTAGAACACCATGGGCGGGAAGATGAAGGGTATTCAAGGCATTAACTCTACTTGGACCATGAAACAGGTTTTACCTATACCCTTATTAGAGTGCCAGTCATACTCTGGAGATTATTTACCCGGATGTCCCATCTCCCCTGTTAGTGGTGTAAGCTATTGAGGGGCTGTGACTCTGTCTTAAATATCTGGGAGTCTTCCACTTTGCCTGGCCCATAGCAGAAAGTTAATAAATACTGATTGCAGAAGGGATCAAGGCGAGAGCTGGAAGTGAGTTTGTCGTGTGTGTGCAGGTATAGGGTAAAGAGGAGAAGATGGGCTTAGTAAGGCTGGAGCAGAATTTGTGTGGAGAGCATTAGAAACAACTTTGAGGGACTGATGTATCCATCAAGGTAATCAAGGAGGAATTTCAATGAGATCTGGTAGCAGTAGAGAACCACTTGAGCAGGAATGTGATGTAGTGGTAGTGCTGTAGGAAATTAATCTGGCTGTGATGAACAAATTACCATCAAAATTATAAAACAATAGAATTTGGCAATATAAATGTTTCTAAATCAGCCATTCTTTTTCTCTAATCTAAAATGATGGACATACGTGTATAAGTTAGTAGTCAGCAGAGAGATGACTTCCCTTTCTATAAAAGAGAAGAAAACAATACCCGTAAAAGATACAATAAAGTCAGAAGAGGAACCTTGAAACAATGTGGAACTTATTTCTTGGGCATGTTCCAAGTAGGTTCTTATTACTTTGCTATTCTTAATTTTAGTAATGAACAAGGGGGTAATAAATGACAATCATTAACATGTAATGAATAGACTTATGTGGAACATGGGGGAACTGTAGTCTGAAGCAAGAGATGGTTATTCTAACAGAGTGATATTGAAAGTTCAGGGGAAAAGTTCCTTTGATATGAAGATGTTCTTACCAGGAATAGCTCCTACTGTCTGGAGAACAGCATTTTTTACGAAGGGATGTGTTATAAACAGGAAGTGTTAGAGAATGGCATTAGCAAATTAGTTCTTGGACTTGTGACATATGTGTATGATATTGCTCAAAATGAGTAAAGCAGCCATGGTTATGAGGTCAGGCACTGGACAGGCCTCCAGCCAGGCTGCACTGGCACTCACCTGTCGGGGACTTTAGTGGAAAGACATGTGTTTAGCTGACAAGGGTTTATTAGTTTAGCCTTTTCACCTCATTTGTAAATGTGGGAAGAAAAAAATCATTATTCAAGACATATTTGGGGATTATTCATTCTTTAAGTTCAATTCAAACATTTTATTCCAGCTATAGTTTTCTCTCTGCTCCTTTTATTGCCCCTCCTTTATGTTCTTATAGGTTTTTATATCTACCTTATTTATACTGATCATATTGTATTTTTACCATATCCCATTTAAATAAATTAATTTATTTTTTTAGAGGGAGGGGCAGGCAAAGGGGGGAGAGAGAATCCTCAAGCAGACTCCCCACTGAGCACAGAGCCCCACATGGGGCTCAATCTCATAGCCCTGAGATCATGACCTGAGCTACAACCAAGCGTTGAAGCTTAACTTGCTGAGCCACCCAGGTGCCCCAGGCAGATACCTTTTTAATGGCTGTTATGTTCTCTCCTTCCACTAGACTGATTTTCTTGGGGTGGGGAGTCTACATTTCATTATCATTTTTGTATCCTCAGAACAATTACTCTGCGAAGGGACAAAAAATGAGCACTTTGCTGAGGATGGCATGGTATGATAGCCAGAATGTAAGCTTTGGGTCCAGATTTATGTTTACATGTCAACTTAGACAAGAGTTGAGAATTAGGCAAATAACATTTTGAGCCTCATTTTTCACCTCTCTAAAAGGCGGATATTGATACGTACCACACGCAGGCAAAAAAGGATTAGAAGAGGTAATGTGTGTCATGGCAAACACTGGGGCCGTTATCATGTTCTCTGATTTTCTGAGTCCTTGGTGTGGCCCAGAAATCCTGTTTCCCTAATAGCATATATTTTCCCATTCATTACAGCAGTCTTTTATCTTCTTCTACCCACTGGTTATTTACAGCTAGGTGACATGTATACATGTAAAACTTAGGTATCTAAGATTGAACTTGTTAAACTAAACTTTTCTGCTTCTTGTGTCCTCTACCTCAGTAAATGTCCATCTACTCTATGGTCTGGGAATCTTTTCATGATTTCTTCCTTCTCTTTGCTCTCCACACCTAATTCCTAATTAACCACCAAGTCTGGTCAATTCGTTCCCTCCCCTTCTTACTCACTTCTACTACCCAGCCTGTACTGTCAACATTCTTGCCTTATTCTCCATGGTGGCTATAGTGGCTTAAATGATTCACCTGCCTCCATGGTTGTGTCCCCTTCTAATCAATTCACATTTATAACACACAAATGTGAAGAATTTCAGACCATCTATGCTTAGGCTCTGTGTATCTACATGACCTTGTATTTCCTTACCACAGCACCTATCATGATGTATTAGGACAAATGCTTATTCATAATTCTTCCTACTCAGTGCACTCTCTGGTGGAGGGGAATCATGTTTTCCCTGATAGCACTGTGTTACAAACACAGTAGATGATGGTAGGGATGCCATAAATGTTTATTGAAAGAATCAAGGAACAAGGCATTTAGCCCAGTTACTAGGACAAGGTAACTCTTCTCCTTTTCATACTCTATTTTCACTCCTTTTACTTTTTCTCTCCTACTTACTATAGTTACTGGTTATAATTCCATCATTATTATCACATCACCATCATAATTATAATCATCAAACATCACCTAATATCACCTCTATAATGGCCCAAAATTGGGAGTGACAGCTGGTTGGCGGGCTGGCAGAAAAGGCAGCAGGGACAGTGGGGAAAGCTATTCAGAAGATTTTAGGGTAAAGAAGGGCACTCAGGACTCTCTTCAGACCCCTTATTCTTTTATTTTTTTGAACCGCCTTTTTTTTTGGAGAAGAGTACTCTTCTCATATTGATCTCCTGGAGCATCAGCCTGACTGCTGTCAGTGGAAACAGATATGTGGCCCACATCTCTAGTGGCCTAAGCACTGGGTTCCATCTAGGCTGCTCAGGGTTTTGAATTAATTAGATGAACTTCATTCTTCATTTCTTGTACATCAGTTCTCATTTTTTTTCTCTTTCAGTGTCTTCTTGCTCTCTTTGTCCATGGAGACCCAATACTTTGTGTCTGGAGATGTTTAAGTCTATGCCCTTAGATAAAGAGATTAAATAAAGATTAGGCAACTGGCTGAAAGTCACATACAACTAGCCATTTGCAAAGAGGAGGCTAGAATCTGAACTCCAAACTAGTCTTTTCTAGGATATTTATGTGCCCATTGAAGATTAACTGGTTAAAATGCATGAGTGAGTTTAGAAAGTAGCAGCACGAGACTGTGTGTGTGAGTGTGAATGTGAGCATATATCTGTATGTGTTTTGCAAGTGAGAAAGTATCTCTTGTTGCTTATTCCCTTCTTTCCCTCTGCCACCATTACAGTTCATATTTTCTTCCATTTTCCTCTTATCTTCCCCTTGAGTTGCTCCAATCTCTGCCTATATTCTTCTCTCTCAATAAATTGTCCCCTTTCTAATACTCTCTTTACTCCTCCCCAAATTTGCTATCTCCTTCATCTTTTGCCTTCTTATTTCTCCTTCCTCTGACTCTGATAGCTCTGAAGGTTCAATGGGTCCCTAAAAAATATAAAATGCTAAATTTTTAAGGGACATTAAATATATGTAATTTTGATTAATTTATACCATAGCCAGTTTTATAAGGGCTATTTGATGACCAATGAGCCTTTGAAAAGTCTTAACGTTTTTTTCCCCCCTGAAATGGTAACGTTACATTTTTTGAGGTAAAATTACCCCAAAGACTTGAAGACCATTTTTTTTCTTGGGAATTCTATTTCTTTGCTCACAAAAAGGTATACATGCCTACCTTTGTGTTATGGAAGCTACCTGAAATTAATCTTCTGAAAACTGTGAAGCAGGAGAAAACATGTATCCAGGTCCTGTCCTTAGAGGGGCAATGGCAGGTTTGGGAGGGCAAGAATTTGAACAGAGATTAAATTAAGTAGATGTTGTCAAGGTAGAGTCTGATAATGGCAGGAATCTGGACAGGCATGATTGCTGGATGGAGGGAAACTTAAGGCATGGCCCAAGGACTTAGGACCTTTGTTAACCAATGGGAAGAGAGTAAGATTGGTGCCCTAGTGCTGAGGTCCAAGGTCAGCTATGAGTAAGTCTGCTTTCTCTGCTTGGCATACTGGAGCTCTTGCTGCCCTGTTAACATGGACAATTCTTGTCTTCCTCCATCCCTCGTGGTAGAGCCTTGTAAAGGGCCAGGCTTATAAAAGCAGAGTCTGAATGTGAGTGAAAATATCTGAGCCCTTGTTCATGGTAGATCACTTATTGTCTATGGTGCGATGGTATAACTCCAAGAAAATCAGTGCTCCAGGTTCTCATGTTCTCTTTTAGTAATATATCCATTCTGATCATCCAGCTATTGATGTTGTCTTTTAGCAATCCATCTTCTTCTGGGGTCCAGCACTTTCTGAGAATTAGGAGGAAGGACAGTGGCGGGAAGCCATTACTTCTCCCTCTTTCTAGGTTCCCTCTTGGCAAGAGATTAAGGAACTGAGTTTAGTGAGATATCAGAACATCTGAATTAGAGGACACCTGCTTGTGGGTAAATATCCTAGGCCTGCCTCATGTATCTCCTGTTCTGGAAAGTCTGGACTGCAGGTTTTTCTGTAGTTTCTATTTTTATAGGATAGAGATTAAGAGCACAAATTTTGGAGGCAGATTGCTCTGCCACTTTCTGTTTCATCTCTGTTTCTTAATTTCTTCACCTTTAAAATTGGGATAATAATAGAAGTAACTGCATGTAGTATTAGCTATCATATTTGCTGTGTTGACAGCTGTGGGTGTAGTTCTGTGTTCAGGTTGGCCTAAGGAAGATAGTCTTTGTGGATCATTGAACAGACTTTGTGACCGTTGGGAAAATAATGTTTTCAGGTCTATGTGGTAAATTAGGTAGATTAATGACCTAATCTATGGTAGATTAAGTCGAGCACATATTTCCTCCTTCTACTGCACTGTCCTTCACTACACAGGCTGCCTAGTCCAAAACTTCATTTCTCAGACATCTTTCTGCCTAAGGGCCTAGATGCAAATTGGCCTTGCTGATTGGATTTTCTCTTGTAAAGTTTGGAAGGCAGAAATGAGAAAGAGGTAATTACCCTGCTGGCAAGTGGGTGGTGGAGAGAGAGTTTTTTCTATAGCCTTACTTGAGTCTGATCACTAGCTCCAGCGGCTATTGAATGGCAAGGGCTTCCTCAGTCCCTAACTTTCCAGACTGGGCTGCTCCCTGTGGATGGTCAACTCTGCAGGGGTGTTCTGGGAGTGCTTCCTGGAGACTCAGTGCTGAACTCAGTCCTCCTCTCAGTGTTGTTCACACCAGTTTGCCATATCACACTCTTTCTGCTGATTGGTTGTGGTTTGTGCTTTCTACAACTGAAGCTTACTTTTAGTCAAGAGAAGTGTAAAGGAAAGGGAAATCTTGTTTGATTTTCCAATGCTGGAAGAGCACAGCTATTGATTATAGGGTCTTATTTGATGCCCTACCAGCAAGTACTTTCCTAGGATTCTTCATTTGTCAGCTTGGACTATGAGAACTTTCTTAGCCCTTATAAGATAGGTTTACATATTTTGCTAAATTTATTCATATTTTTCTTAACGTGATTATAAGAGAGAGATCTGACTACCAATCATGGTATTGATAAGAGCTATAATTATGTGATGGGACTTGGGTGTCATGTAATAAATCACTGTAACTTGCGAAGATTAAGGTCTGATTGTTCTGCTGAAACAATATATGCTGTCTAATGTTTACAGTTGCCATATTTGGTGAATTGAATGAATTTTTAGTGTGGTAATTACTTATGTTGGAACTATATTTTTGTTTTCATATTTTGATATATCACCTTAAATCTTGTATGGTAGGACTCTATTGAAAGGGTTAAATGAATTGATGCCTGTGGTTGAAAATCTGGCTAAGAATTAAAATACTAGATAAAATTTGAAAAGCAACTCCTGCTGTGGGGTTCCTATGTAATAGAGTAAGGTAGGCACAGCCATGCTGATTCCTTGCAGGACTGAGTAAAAATATCCATACTGATGCTGAGGACAGTTCTTCACAGCATATGTCAGTGGTAGCTTAGAGTAGTTCAAATGTACAAGCTAAACAATTAGCATACAATCTTTGTATTTTCAAATACACATATATAGAATCAGATGCACCCTCCCCCCACCCTGCCAAATGTCAAAAACTAAAGCTAACTACTGGTCCAAGATGTGGGAGGGGTATGAAGGTAGAGAACTGTGGTATGAGAACATCTTCACAACTTGAGGTCCAAGGAACTGTGGGTCTCCTTGTTCAAAGGGTAATGAGTTCTATAAGTGAGTGGGAGGATAAAGTGGCTGAGAATTTTAGTCATACATACTGACTTTGTGTGGGGGTTGCCAGGACCAGTTTAACTGAATCTATTTCTGTTTTGTTTAGTTTAGTGGGTTTGTTTTGTTTTTAAATTCCTCATATAAGTGAAATCTTATGGTGCTTATCTTTTTCTGTCTGACTTATTTCACTTAGCATGATACCCACGAGGTCCATCCATGCTGTTGTGAATAGCAAGATTTTATTCTTTATATGGCTGAGTAATATTCCACTATGTATGTGTATGCATCACACACCACATCTTTCTTATTCATTCATATATCAGTGGACATGTTGCTTATGTTGCTTTATGTTGCTTCCATATCTCAGATATTATAAATAATGCTGTGATAAATGCAGGAGTGCATACATGTTTTTGAATTACAGTTTTCATTTTTGGGGGTAGATACCCAGAAGTGGAATTGCTGGATTGTATGGTACCTCTATTTTAGAATTTTGAGGAATCTACAAAGGCTTTCCATGGTGGTGCACAAATTTACATTCCCACCAACAGTTCATGAAGCTTCCCTTTTCTTTGTATCCTCATCAAGACTTATTATTTCTTGTCTTTTTTTATTTTAGCTGCTTTGGTGGTGTGAAGTCCTAGTATCTCTTTGTATCTTATTTAATTGTATTTCCCTGATGATAAGTGATGTTGAGCATCATGTACCTGTTGGCTATCTTTATGTCTTTTTTGGAAAAGTGTCTACTCGGGTCCTCTGCCGCTTTTAAATTAGGTTGTTTATTTTTTTGATATTGAGTTGTATGAGTTCTTTTTATATATATGTGATATTAACCCCTCATCAGCTATAATATTGCAACTATTTTCTCCTAATCAGTATGAGGTTGCATTTTTGTTTTGTTGATGATTTACTTCACTGTGCAAGAGCTTTTTAGTTTTATGTAGCCCATTTGTTTATTTTTGCATTTGTTGCCTTTGTCTGAAGAGACACATCAAAAAAAAATAATACTTCTCTTAAGTCTAGGGCAACAGGGTGGCTCAGAGGGTTAAGCCTCTGCCTTTGGCTCGGGTCATGATCTCAGGGTCCTGAGATCAAGTCACACATTGGGCTCTCTGCTCAGTGGGGAGTCTGCTTCTCCCTCTTTCTCTGCCTGCCTCCCTGCCCATTTGTGATCTCTCTCTATGTCACATAAATAAATAAAATCTTTAAAAAAATACTTCTCTTAAGTCCATCAGTCTAATGTGTTGTTTAAGACTGATGTTTCCTTATTGATTTTCTTTCTGGATGATCTATCCATTGATTTAAGTACCCTCGTATTATTGTATTGCTCTCTATTTCTTCCTTTATTTTTATTATTATTTGCTTTATGTATTTAGGTGTTCCCATGTTCTGTGTGCATAAAAGTTAAAATTGTCTTCTAATTCACGGATTTGAGCTTCTATTGCATCTATTCTGCTATCGATTCCTTCTAGGGTATGATTCAGTTCAATTATAACTTCTGTTTGCTACTTTCTTTTATTATCTATCTCTATGTTGAAGTTCTTGCTTCTTATTCATCTATTCTTCTTGTTCATCTATTCTTCGGAAATCAGTAAGCATCTTTATGACCATTATTTTAAATTCTTTATTGGGCAGGTTGCTTACCTCATTTCATTAATGTTTTTTTTCTGGGAATTTGCCTTTTCTTTGGTTTGGAACATATTCTTCTGTCTCCTCATTTGCCTTTTTCTCTGTGTTTGCCTATATGCCCTAGGTGAAACCACTATCTCCCTCAGTCATAAAGCAGTAGTCTTATGTAGAAGCTGCTCTAGTATGGCATGGTCCAGAAGTGCAAACTCCCTGGTCACTAGAGCCAGGCATTCTATGGGAGTCCTTTAGGTGGGTTCATGTGCCCCCTGGGTTGTGAGAGGGCTACAGCTCCTACACCAGGTAGATGGCGTTTGGGACACATATCTATTCTGGTCATGGCTTGAATGTTAAGCAGGGATGACATGGTGCAGAGTACTCAACCAGCCCAGTTATGATATGGGGTATGCAGAGCATGCCTTCTAGTACTAGCAGGCTTGAGGAAACCTCCAAAAATGCCACTCATTTGGCCTGTCACCAAGTTAGGATGAGATGCAAAATTGATGTCTACCACTGCTTTTGTCCCTATATAAAGATTTATTTATTTAAATTGAGAGAGAAAGAGAGAGAGAGAGAGAGAGAGAGAGAATGTGAGACAAGAGGATGATCAGAGGGAGAGGGAAAGAATCTCAACAGACTCTGAGATGAGCATGGAGCCTGATGTAGGGTTCAGTCTCATGACCCTGAGATAATGACCTGAGAAGAAACCAAGAATCGGACGCTTAACTGACCGAGCCACCCAGGTGCCCCTGCCTTTATCCCTCTATAAAGTCCCTACAGGTTCTTGCTCTTTTGGCAGGCACTTTAAAATGAATTGGTGGTCTCCTTTGATTATAGCCTAGGTGCTTTTCAATCTGTTTCTTTTGCACTGTATCTCAGGGTGAGTGTCTTTGTGTGTGAGCCCTTTAAGGGTGGCGTCTTTACTCCCTGTGATTCTCTTGGTCTTAATCCTGTTGATTTTTAAAACCAGAGGTATTGGGGTTTGTCTTTTCAGTGCTGGCCACCAAGGTGAGGTACCTATTGGAGCATAATATCTTCACTCCTCAGGGGAGAGTTCTGTGTATTGGGATCCCTCTGCAGGGTCACCACACCGTGTCTGAAGTAGAGTCCTGGGCAAGGCTGTGTCTCTGCCTTTCCCACTTTTCTTGATGAGTCTCTTTTGTCTTTTGGGTGGGTGGGGGGACTTTGTTCATCTAGTTCTTAGGTCCTTTTTAGAGTAAAATTGTTGTATGTAGTTATAAATTTGGTGTGTCTATGGGTGGAGGAGAGTTCAAGGTCTACCTTTGATGCCATCTTGAACCCCTTATTATCTCATTTGTATATTTGATTATCTCAAAAGATTAAATTTCTATTTTCCTTTTTGAGTGGAAATCTAGACATCTGTTTTTTAGATAGGCTTCTAAACCCTCACCCCACTTTGGAGGTATATGCTCCCTAGACATCTAAGGATATTGCAGTTTTAATCAAATTGTTTATTGGCTTTCTTTACTACTGACTGAGGAGTTGTCTTTCTTTGGTCCACCAATCAATTGCCATGTGTCTTTCTGCTTTCTAGCTCTGGTTTCTTTTACATCCTTGTAGGTCTTGGCTCTGAAAAGTTCCTGTTGTGATGTTTTAGTGGAATTTTGCAAGAGAATGAAATGAGTTGTATGGGAAATCTTAGTTTCTTTCTTAAGGCAGTTTCCTGGTCCTGAAAGGAGATGGCTACATTTCACACTCAGAAAGCCTCCCTTCTATCCTGGAGAATGTGGGGTTCATCTGGGAATTTGGCTGCCTTTGGGCAAGTTTAAAAAGCAGATTTTTGTTCATAGCTGTATTGTTCTCTAAAACTCAATCTGCCTTCTGGGGATAAGACAAAGGACCCTGTCCTGAACTGTGGCATTGTCTTCTCTCTCTCTCTTTTTTTTTCTTCAGCATTCCACCCTTTATTCTGTGACCATGTGCAACCCCATTAGTCCTCTATCTCAGAAAACTGGAGTTGAATGCATGCCTCTCTGAGGTTCCCAGAGCTTATTTTCTGGAGGGCCTCACTGGGGCTAGAACCCCAGAAATTTTCCTATACCACTCTCATATTTCCCATTCTTTTCCTGCCCCACCAGATGATGGGTTACCTACTTTGTTAGGTATTTGCCAAAGACTAACAATGTTGTAATGCATCATACCTTAAAACCTTTTTGCTTTCAAGCACTAGCTCTCTTATACCTATAGTTTGAGAAGTAATAAAGGTGAAATATTCGCCAGTAAAAACTGAGGGTTTTTTCTTTAGCATCTGTTTATGTAAAACTACCCTAGGAGAATATACTTGTTGTTTTTTTTTTAAGATTTTATTTATTTATTTGACAGAGAGAAACAGAGCTAGAGAGGGAACACAAGCAGAGGGACTGAGAGAGGGAGAAGCAGGCTTCCTGCTGAGCAGGAATCCCGATGTGGGACTCGATTCCGGGTATCCAGGATCATGACCTGAGCCGAAAGCAGTCGCTTAACCAACTGAGCCACCCAGGCGCCCCTAGGAGAATATATTTGTATCTTTATTCTCATTTGGGAGCTAAACTAGCTAATTCTATTTAGGGTAAAGTAAGGTAAGAGTAGAATTTTTGTATTCCTAAGAAGATGCTGCTTTGACAATTTGGTTCTGCAGGGTTTCAATGTATTGATATTCCAATCTTGCAGAAATCAACTGGATTTCATGGAATCTGAAGTCAATTGAAAGACAATCTGTTGGAATCATTTCATGAATTCAAAGCATTCAGAGAAAAAGTGTTTGCTCAGCTATGGTGATTGAAAAATTGAAGGAAGCTAGAGTAATATGTCATGCTTGGTTATGTGCTGCTCTGATGCCAGTTCAGAGAAAAAGCTGAACTTTGTTTTTGAAAGCCACCATGGAAAGTGGAAACATTGATTGTGGGTTGCTGAGTGGTGGAGTATTATTTTCTTATTCAGAAATAGAAGCATCCTTGCTTTAGAGGGCTGGGAGATAGCATCAATCTTTACTATTGCAATAGAGCCCAGTTGCTTTCTTTTTTTAATTTTGAAAGAGTAAATATTTAAATAGGTAATACAGAAAAGTTATTGCCAGTTTTCCTCCATGGGCGATGGCTAGGAGTTACAAGAGAGTCAGGCAGAATTCACATATGTAGAAAAAAATATTATAGAAATTATATGTAATCCTTTTAAAGCAAAGACATTGGAATTCTTGATTTGCAATTGGCTAAATTGAGCTAACTTTCTCTGAAAAGCCATTTTAAGAGAAAAAAATTATGAATTTTCTTAAGCCCTATGATTAGAGTGTAATATGTATTTATGTTCCCCCCAGGCACCACACAATAAAACTGGTTAAAACCTTTAGTCCTTTTAGTAGTTCACAGTTTTATTGCCAAAGTTATTTTGTAGATTTTATGCTTAAAGCAAGGTCAGTGTATTGCACTGTATAAATTATTCTAAGTAATTGCTCAGTTATTTTATAGCTTAGTCACAGGATTTTTTCATTATTAAACGTAGCCTTTCCTTTAAAGTTAGGATGAGAAGGGCAATATAAATCACAGGGCAGCTTGCCATTGGGGGTTTTAGCTTTACCTGTGATAAGGGTTTAATAACAATCTGGCCCAGACACCAGTTCCCTCTCAATTACCTTTCCACCTGGGCATTAGTTCACACTGTTTATTAAAAACTCCCCTTGTAGTTTTTAAATGGAGTGTTTCAGATTAATGGCCCCCATGGAGGTTAACTTCATTGCACTTCATTAAAGCTAGATTGTACAAAAGGTTACTTCAATTAAATCCAGAACGCGACCTTAAATCTGTATAGATTTTTTCAGAAAATGTGATAAAATTGCTCTGCCAATCCTTTGAAATTAACAAGGCAACATCCCTTTCAGCAACTGAAGTGCAAAACTTGTGAGCCTGTTCTGAATTTTCATATTGCTATACATTTGGATTTTACAAAATTAGAAGCCAATCCGTGGAAAGAGTCTGGAGTTATAAATGGATCAAGTTACCAGAGAACAGACCTACCACGTGGGACTGGAGTTTGTGAAACCTTTAGTTATGCATGAATAGATACTAGAAATATGGTACTTCAGAAAAGAATATTTTTGTTTCCCATGTAATAAAAATATTTTTTTAAATAGCTCGGTTTGTGTCTTCCAGCACAGAAAGTGATATAAAATTTTCTGAGAGGTTTTCTCCCTTGGCTACTTTAAACTGTAAAGCATAGCTTGTGGCACTTCTTAACCATTGTTTCCTCTGAAAATTCATGGTAATTGGAAGCATTAATTACCCATCCTACACTCTGAGAATGTAACTCATTATCTTGAGGCAACGTGCGAATTGATGCTCATTAACACCATAAGTCAATAGCTCAATTTTATCTTTTTGTGGGTTTCAAGTGACTTGGTGAAACCAGCCCAGATCCATTTTCCCCTCTTTTTGGATAGATGAGATGTCAAAGTAGTATGTTCTCCCAACCAGTAATTGATCATGCTTATGATTTTAAGAACTCTTATATTGTAAATAATTTGAAAAATGCTATTGAGTTTTATTCTTAAAGGAAGTTGAAAATTGCTAAGTGATAATATTACTTTTGTCTTTGTATGTCAGAGCTGCAGCATTTCTTCCTATTTCTGAATTTGTATTTTTGCTGTTCTGCTTTTTAGCTGTATCTTTTGCTCTTTGTCTAGATTTTGTGTACCTTCTTTGACTGAATGTGACAGAGGGATGCAAAAACAATCTAAGCATTTATTCAAATATCTCACATATGTAATTGACAATATTCATAGCACAGTTGTGCACAAGGTTAGTACTAAACTCAGGAAGAAGAGATGCTATCTGAGGAAAATGACACAAAAACCCTTCCGCTGGATACACTCATATGTGAGTAACCTCTTTGGGTGAAGACACTGAAGCACTGAATTTAAATATGATTGAATGAAGGATGGTTTAGCCATTAAATGTTAGTTCATTAAACTAACATATTGCCTATTTAGACCCTCAGAGAATAATCAGAGAATGAATATATTATATTTTGATTTAAAGAGAGTGGCAAGTTGAGAACAGGGTCCTAGTGAAAGAGAAGCCCCACCTTGGAGTCACAGTGGGATAAGGATTTCTGGGCAACCAGAAGAGAGCATGAGGATCCTGGATACGAGGTATTTGAAGTGCTAAAGTAAGGGATAGGAATTTGAAGTGAACTGAAAGCAAACTTTTCTTATTTTAGAATTTGGTTTTGGGCCATCCGTACATACTTTAGCTCGGCTGTTCTCAAAATATGGTTTGGAGAACCCTGGGAATTTTTGAGACCCTTCAGTGGATCCAAGAA
>PITA01017451.1:0-43256 GCA_004023965.1 Spilogale gracilis | reverse complement strand
TGTCCACAGAGTGCCCTCGGGTTGCTGAGACCCCGTGTAATGGCCATGGGACCTGCCTGAATGGCATAGACGGGAACGGGACCTGCGTGTGCCAGGTAAGGGTCCTGCAGGGCTCTGGGGGGGGGGGGCAGTAGAGGGGCCACACTGACAGGGTACAAATCCCTGCCAGGAAAACTTCGGTGGCTCTGCCTGCCAGGAGTGCCAAGACCCCAACCGGTTCGGGCCCAACTGCCAGTCCGGTGAGTGCTGGCAGGGCAAGGGAGTGGGGCCACTGCCTGCATGGGGCCCAAGGAGACCTGTCCATCTAGCCAGCCCCTAGAAGCCTCCCTCCCAGCCCCTCAGCCTCACGCTTTCCCTCCTGGGAAGTGAGCTTCGATTCCTTCTACTTCTAGCCCCATGCTGTTCTCAGAGGCCTTCTCCAGGAAGTGCCCCCCGAGGCCTCAGGCTAAGCCACGTGCTTCCCTTGGGCTCCCATCACCTCTACGGCCCTGTGTCACAGCTCTGAACTCCCGAGATCGGGCCTGCAGGAGCTGAGTTCTAGAAATGCAGACTCAGTGTCCCTGTGTGTCCCTCCCAGTGTGCAGCTGTGTGCACGGCGTGTGCAGCCACGGGCCACTGGGGGATGGAAGCTGCCTGTGCTTTGCTGGATACACCGGACCCCGCTGTGACCAAGGTGGGCGGGGCTTCTGGGTGATGGGTGGGGCCGGGGCCTGAGCCTCAGCGGGGCCTCTGCCCGCACCCTGATTTCTTTCTAAGTAGGAGAGAGAGGCAGACAGCTGGTCCTGGGAGGGACTGTCATCGGAGACCTCCAGTGCCCAAAAGCCCCGAGAGGGCAAGGCTCTGGCCAGAGTTGCATGGCAAATTGGGCAGAGCATCCTTGTGCCTGTGTCCCTCCCAGCCTAGAGCTTTGAGCCGCCACAATACTGCCCCCTCTCCACTCAGAGCTGCCAGTCTGCCGGGCCCTGAACTGTCCCCAGAACTCCCAGTGCTCTGCAGAGGCCCCCAGCTGCAGCTGCCTGCCTGGCCATACCCAGCAGGACAGAGAATGCCAAGGTGAGTCTTTGACCTAGACACCAGAGGCTCAAGGTTAAGGTGAGTTGGGAGGATACCCTTTTAGACCAGCAAGTACAGTGTGTTCCTGAGGGAGGGCCTGTCCCCAAGGTCCAGATCAACCTGCTCACCTCCTCCTTGGGCTATCGCTGCGGAAGTGATGGGGCTCCTGGCTGCCCTGCTCACTTGGGCGCGCTCTCTCTCTCTGCCCTGGCAGCCCGTAACCCCTGCCAGCCATCGCCCTGCTCCCCTTTGGCGCAGTGCTCAGTGAGCCCCTCAGGGCAGGCACAGTGTCTCTGCCCCAAGGACTATCACGGCGACGGGACGGTGTGTCTGCCCCAGGACCCCTGCACCACCAACTACGGCGGCTGCCCCCGCAACTCTACCTTGTGTCTGTACCAGAGACCAGGCAAGGTGCGCTGGGGTCCCCTCACCCACACCGGCGACTGGACCCTGGGCAAATCATGGACTTCCTGGGAGCCTAAGTTGGCACATTTGTAACATGGGAAGAGGACGGCAGTCCCCTTGTCAGCGGGCGGTGTGGCAGCTGAGCGTAGCTTTGTGGGTACCGGTGGTCTCCCTGGCCCTGACGCCACCCTCCTTCCCCTGCCTGGGGGCCTAGGCCTCCTGCCTGTGTAAGCCCGGCTTGGTGAGCGCCAACCAAAACGCCTCTGCGGGCTGCTTCGCCTACTGCTTCCCTCACTCCTGTGACCGGTCAGCCACCTGCCAGGTGACCCCCGATGGGAAGCTCAGGTGGGCACAATGGCTTCGGGATGAGCACCGGGGGCAGAGCAGAGAGGGTGGTCTGGGCAGGGTGCCCATATGTGCATCCTCAGCTCGAGGGCCTGGGGGGACAGGTGGATGAGGACCAGGAGGAGGAGGTAGGGACTGGCCGCACCGCCTGCCCTGACCAGCTCTACCCGTGACCCTAGCTGTGTGTGCAAGGAGGGCGAGGTAGGGGACGGGCGCGCCTGCTATGGACACCTGCTGCGCGAGATCCAGAAGGCCGGCCAGCTGGGCGTGGTGTTCCTGCGGCTGAGAGTCTCCCTGGCCATGCTGGGTTTGTGACCCCCACCACCTGCCTGGGACCTCACACTCTGCATTCCTGGCAGGGAGTGAGGGCCAGACCCTGCAGAGATGCCCATAAACTGTGGAAGCAGTGTTGGGCTGTGTTGGGGTGTGTGACTGGGACGTGGGAGATAGCTCCCCCTACCCCCCATCCTGATGCCTCCTACCTACCCTAGACCTAGGCCCAGTGCCCTCCACCCAGCTCTCCAAAACCTAGGACTGACACGTGAGGGTTTCCCAGATCCATTCTGATCTACTCTCTCGTGGCTCCCAGACCAAGGCTGCCGCGAGATCCTCACCACGTCAGGCCCATTCACCGTGCTGGTACCGTCGCTCTCATCGGTCACCTCCAGGACCATGAATGTGAGCTCTGCCCCCTCGAGGAGCAGGCTGCCAGTCCTGGCTTGCTCCCTGGACCCTGCCCCAGGCTTTCAGGCCCTGAGAGAGCCCCCAGCCCAGGCTCTGGGGAACTAAGGCCCATTGCTGGGACAGGGTTGGAATGGCGGCCAGCGGCCACCTTGGGCCTGCTCAGTGCCCTGGTCCCCTTGTGCCCGCAGGTGTCCCTTGCCCGGCAGCTCTGCAAACAGCACATTATCGCAGGGCAGCACATGCTGGAGGAGCTGGGGACCCAGCAGACACGCAGGTGGTGGACGCTGGCGGGGCAGGAGATCACCGTCACGTTCAACCGCTTCACGGTAAGGAGGGCCAGGGAGCCCCAGTGGGGGACACTGCCCGGGCAGAGGTGTGGAAGTGGAACGGCCAAGGCTGGCCCGTGCATAGATGAGCCAGAGTCCCTGTGTCTCGGCAGAAATACACCTACAAGTACAAGGAGCACCCTCAACAGACATTCGCCATCCATAAGACCAACTACCCGGCAGCCAATGGCGTCTTCCACTTGGTCACTGCCCTGCAGTGGCAGCCCCCACCAGAGCTCCCTGAGGACCCCAAAGTAAGCCAGTGCCCTCCCCTCTCACCACCGGGTGCCCCTGGGTGACCTCTGACCCCTACAGAGTTCAGGAGTGGACCGGGCAGTTCCGGGCAGCTCTGGAACAGAACTCCCTCCCCCTGGGGCTGAAGCAGTCTCCTCCTTTTTCTCTGGGCCTCTCATGCTCATCCCTTACTACAGAGAACCATCAGCCAGATTCTTTCCTCTACTGAGGCCTTTAGCCGCTTTGAAACCATCCTGGAGGTGAGTTTAGGGCAAAAGACCCTAGCCCATCTCATCTTTCAGGCCGGGACACCTCATTGCTTACTGCCCCCCTCCCCCCGTGATCTGGGGCTCTTGCCCATGCCCCCATCCTAGAAACCACCATCCCCGTGCTGGGGTTCTGTGGTAGCATGGACCCACTGTCTCCTCCTTCCTCCTCACGGGCGTTCCCTACAGGCTAAGGGTGGCAGGGCCCCGGCAGGGCTCAGAGGTGGAGGCTGGCCACAGAGCCTCCCCAAGCCTCCCTCCCACTGCCACAGAACTGTGGGCTGCCCTCCATCCTGGATGGGCCTGGGCCCTTCACAGTCTTTGCTCCAAGCAATGAAGCCGTGGACAACTTGCGTGACGGCCGCCTGATCTACCTCTTCACAACAGTAAGCTTGGCGGGGAAAGGGGACAGGGGCGATGGGGCACTGTGGCCTCCACCAGCCCCTGCCAAGCGCTGTCTCCCCTGCCAGGGTCTGTCCAAACTGCAAGAGCTGGTGAAGTACCACATCTATAGCCACAGTCAGGTGAGAGGCCCTACCTGGCAGGTGGACCCGCCTTCACCTGAGGCCGGGCTTCTGGAACTTTGCCTGTGGGTCCTGGTGTCCCAGGGCCCCTTCCCCTCTCCACATCCCTCCAGACTCCTACAGTGCAGGAGAGGGTCTGGGGTCGTGTGGGGCCGTCCGGTGTGGCTTGTGCCCAGCCTAAGGCCACCCTCTCCTCCACCCAGCTGACTGTTGAGAAGCTCATTGCCAAGGGCCGGGTCCTCACCATGGCGAACCAGGTCCTGGCAGTGAATATCTCCGACGAGGTGAGCTCCACCAACCAAACCTGGAATGAATGGACCGGTGAAGGGGCTGGTGACGACTGGCTAGTCCTGTGGCCTCTTCCAGGCCTGCCTTGGTGCTCCAAGCCCCACGGAGGCCGGGCCTGGGGGAGGCCATGTGGGAGGCGGGCACTGAGCAAACTCCTCTCCTGGGGCCCAGCGGAGCGGGAGGGCTCTGAAGATGTGGAGGGTGGGCAGGGTGCGCTCAATGCAGCTCAGGCCCGGAGGCTGGAGCAGTTCTGCCAGGGCGGGCAGCACTGCCAGGGAGAGGGAGGAGGAGATGGCCCATGGGCTGGGCTGTAGGCGTAAGGGCGGTAGTGGGCCTCAGGCGCTGCGGGCCGGCCTGCTTGTACACTGGCCTTTGCCACAGGGGCGCATCCTGCTGGGCCCGGAGGGGGTCCCGCTACGGAGGGTGGATGTGCTGGCCTCCAACGGCGTGATCCACATGCTGGACGGCGTGCTGCTGCCCCCCACCATCCTGCCCATCCTGCCCAAGCACTGCAGCGAGGAACAGCACCAGATCGTGGCGGTGAGCACTTGCTGGGTGCAGCTGGCCTGGCACCAGCGGGCGGGGAGGCTGACAGCGGGCCCCTGGGCCTCCGGGCCTGGGCACTGACCCCGAGTTCCCACCTGCCTCCCCCACCGCCAGGCCTCAGAGTCCTGCTGGTCATTCCTCGGAGATCACTCCTATATTTTCTGGCCCACTGGCCCTGCCCTCTGCTACAATCCCCACTCCCACACTCAGCCCTTCTCCACGCAGGGCCTTTGCCCTTGCTCTTCCTTCCGCCTGGCCCTTCTGTCGTTGGCACTCTCATACCTCAGGCCTTGGCTCTGTGCCCCTCTCCTAGGGTCTGCTGAATAAATAGACCCTAACTAACTCTGCCCCCCTCCTCTACCCTGCCCAGGGCTCCTGCGTGGACTGCCAAGCCCTGAACATGAGCACATGCCCCCCCAACAGCGTGAAGCTGGTGAGTTTCCCTTGGCCCGGCCTTCGGGGCTGCCCAGTGAGACTTCTGTCCTGGATCAAGGCGGGGAGGAGGGGCCGTGAGGCTCCACTGGACCCCGAGGCCCAGTCCTTCTCGGCCCCACTAAGGGGAGGGGCGCTGGATCCAGAGCGCTGAGAGGTCCCTAGACCAGCACTGCCTGGCAAGGGGGGCCCAGCTTAGGACCCACACCTGCTGACCAGCTTTGCACTGCCCACCCCAGGACATCTTCCCCAAGGAGTGTGTCTACGCCCACGACCCTACTGGGCTCAACGTCCTAAAGAAGGGCTGCGCTCACTACTGCAACCAGACCATCCTGGTGAGCCTGGGCCAGGGTGCTCTCTGCGCGGTCGCCCGGGGCACCCCCCTCTGGGGCGGAGCGGCCTGCTCACCCCGGGAGAGCTGGGCTGCACCCCCAAGGGGCTTTGCCTGGCCCTACAGGTGGGACGTGGGAGCAGCAGCTGCTCTGGTAGTGAGGATGGCAGAGCCTGAGACGAACCCTCCGCCCTGCTTTGTCTCTTACAGAAACCTGGCTGCTGCAAAGGGTTTTTTGGGCCCGACTGTGCCCAGTGTCCTGGGGGCTTTTCCAACCCCTGCTATGGCAAAGGCAACGTGAGTCCCCCCGCGCTGGGGGGAGGTGTGTGAAGTGGCCAGGGCTCCTTGTGTGTGGGAGCTGGCCTTCGCTTTCCCACAACCAGGCAGTGGAAGTTGGGCCATGTTTTTAGTATTTTAATTAGAAATAATTAGGGCAGGCCGCCTGGGTGGCTCAGTCTGTTGGGTGGCTGCTTTCGACTCGGGTCTCCATCCCGGGGTCCTGGGGTCAGGCCCCACTTTGGGCTCCCTGCTCGGTGGGGAGTGTGCTGCTCTCCCTCTGCTTCTCCTCTTCTGCTCTCTGACTCACACACTCTCTCTCACAAATAAATGAATACAATCTTTTTTTTTTTAAGATTTATTTATTTGACAGAGAGAAATACAGCCAGAGAGTAAACACAAGCAGTGGGAGTGGGAGAGGGAGAAGCAGGCTTCACGCGGAGCAGGCAGCTCGATGAGGGGCTCGATCCCAGGACTCCGGGATCATGACCTGAGCTGAAGGCAGAGGCTTAACCCCTGAACCACCCAGGTGCCCCTAAATGAATAAAATCGTGTAAAAAAAAAAAAAAAAGAGAGAGAGAGAGCAAGGCTTTTGGGTCCCCTCCCTCTTTGGGAGCTTTGTGCTATCAGTAAACCTTGCTTTGTTGCCCACCACAAAAAAAAGAAATAATTAAGTAGTTGGATCTTGGCTCATATTTTAATAAAGGTTATTGGTCAGTGGTTCTCCTTTTTTTTTTTTAAGATTTTTTTTTTTTATTATTTATTTGACAGAGAGAAACATAGCTAGAGAGGAAACACCAGCAGGGGGAGTGAGAGAGGGAGAAGCAGGCTTCCCGCCGAGCAGGGAGCCTGATGTGGGACTCGATCCCGGGTCTCCAGGATCATGACCTGAGCTGAAGGCAGTCGCTTAACCAACTGAGCCACTCAGGCGCCCCTCCTTTTTTTTTTTTTTAAGGTTTTATTTATTTGAGAGAGAGAGAGAGCAAGCACGCACAAGTGGGGTGAAGGGCAGAAGGAGAAGCAGACTCCCCGCTGAGCTGGGTGCAGGACTGCAAGGTCATAACCTGAGCTGAAAGCAGCCGCTTAGCTGGCTGAGCCGCCCAGCCCATGGTTTCCACGGGTGGTGTTTTTGCCACTTGGCAATGTCAGGGTTACTTTAGTGCTGGGCCAGGGATCAGCTCAGGAATTTGTGGATTTCTAGGTTGAGATGAGATCACACATGAAGCCGCCAGGGCTGGGTATCTTTTGGGGAGCCAGTGATTTGGAGGTCTCTTCCAGGGGGAGTCCTTCCAGGGCAGGCAGGGGCTCCAAGGCAGCCTGCGGATTGTGAGGGTGCGTGGGGTGGAGGTGTGGCCAGTTCCCACCCCCTGACTGATCCTCCTTCCTGCCCTCCCCCAGTGCAGCGATGGGGTCCGTGGCAACGGGGCCTGCCTCTGCTTCCCAGACTACAAGGGCATTGCCTGCCACATCTGCTCCAACCCGAACAAGCACGGAGACCAGTGCCAGGAAGGTGGGTGCTTCTTGTCCACGCTGCCTGCCGGGGAGATAAGGGTCTGCTTGGAAAGGGGGCTGAGGACCCCCAAGAAGGGAGATGGAGCCCCAGGAGGAAGAGTGAAAGCCAGAGGGAGGGCAGGAGGATTTGAGAAAAAAATAGATGATGTCTCCTTTCCCCATAGTGGGACGAGAGCTGTGGTTTAATGCAAACCATGCAGGATTCAGGTCAGACACACGAAAGAACTACAGATGGTGGTGTTAGGGGCAGGGCAGCTGGAAAGGGGGGACTAATAGCTACGAATGGCCCTCTTGCATTTCCACTGCCTGCCCACGGAGTGCGCGATGGCCCCTGCAGTCATTCGTGCTGGTGGCCCGTCCTCCACATTCCCAGCGCCCCCTCCTCTGCATCCTGGCTCCCAGTGTGCCCTGCCCCCGCCTCACCTTTCCCGTGTTGTCCCTGCAGACTGCGGCTGTGTCCACGGGCTCTGTGACAACCGTCCAGGCAGCGGGGGTGTGTGCCAGCCGGGCACGTGTGCCCCAGGCTTCAGCGGCCGCTTCTGTAACGAGTCCGCAGGGAGCTGTGCATCCTCAGAGCTGGTCCAGAGCTGCCACCAGCACGCACGCTGCGTCAGCCAGGGGGGCGTCCCCAGGTGCGCCTCGCCTTTCCTCTCTGCCCTGAGACCGTACCTTCTGCCTTGGGCCTCTTCCAGAGGCTCATGGGAGGCCCTTCGCTTACCTGCCCCAGGTGTGTCTGTCTCGATGGCTTTGAGGGCGATGGCTTCTCCTGTGCACCCAGCAAGCCCTGCTCCCTCCCAGACCGTGGCGGCTGCTCTGAAAATGTCAGTCTCCTGGGCGCCTCCCTGAAGTCCTGCCCCAGGGGGTGGAGGGAGCCTGCTTTTCCCTCTGCGCTCCTCCCTGCCGCCTGGGGTCACGACCGTGGCTCTCGCAGGCTGAGTGTGTCCCCGGGGCCGGGGGCACCCACCACTGCAAGTGCCACAAGGGCTGGAGCGGGGACGGCCGTGTCTGCGTGGCCATCGATGAGTGCGAGCTGGATGTGAGAGGGGGCTGTCACGCCGACGCCCTCTGCAGCTACGTGGGACCTGGGCAGGTGAGGCTGGGGTGGGGGGGCTCGAGGCGGCAGGGGCAGGGTGTGTGTGGGGGGATTCGTTCCGAGGGTCCTTTTACCCCACCTTGTCGGGCTCCAGGAGCAGCCACTCTGAGAACTCCGGCTCGGGGCCTCAAACCTCAGGCACAAGCGAGAACCCAGGTGTGAAAGGTAGTGTCGTCAGGTCTAGAAGCAGCCAGAGTGTGCGGGAGGCAACATGAAGGCCGGGGCAGTTTGAAAGGAAGGCATGTGGCTGCGCGAGTCCCAGGCCGCTGGCTCTGTGTCAGAAGGCTGTGGCTCCCGTCCCTCAGAGAGGAGGACTCTTGTAACCAGGGCCATGAGTCCTCTGCTCTACCGGGCCTCAGGGCCGCTATCTTCAGACAACTAGTTCTTCCTTCCCATGTCGGGTTCCCATGGGGTGCCAGGCACGCTAGTCCCTGTTCTAGACTTGGGAATGTGGTGCTGAGTAAGGCAAGGCAGGAGACTCTGGCCCAGGGGGAGTGACATCCCTGAACTCTCCAGACTCCTGGAAATCCAGCTGGGGAGTTTGTAGTCGCAGGGTCTCAGCATCTGGAACTTTCACATGGGGCAGGTTGGGCCTGTGACCCTGAGCACCAGGTGGCACTCATGCACCTAACATGCCGTCCTGGAGGCCAGGCCCGGGAACTGCCCCCCCAACCCCCATGGCTGTAGCACCCGTCTCCAGGGCCTCTGCACTGAGCGCCCAGCTGGCCACGAGGAGCTACTTGGTTCTAAAAGGCTGAACCAAGGACCAGAACCTGCAGACACTCGCGGCTGGGACCCAGAAGTGTTACCGGTCACTCAGCTGCAGTGGGGATGAGTCCCAGTCATGGGCATGGGGTGGGAAGGCTCAGCAGCAGGTGGCAGGGTCAGAGGTGAGTGCGCGCCACCGTCCCTGGGGCCGGCCTGGGAGACACCTACCCGCTCAGCACACGCTGCTGGCCACTCTCAGGCCCTAGAGCAGAGGGGCACCGAGCCCCCATGGATGCTTCCCTGCCAATGCCTTCCCTTCTCTGGACCCCTCCCAAGAGCCAAGCTCCCCTCACCACTCCAGGCTCCTGGTCTGGAGCAGGGATCTCCACGGAGGGGCCTGGGAGAAGTTCCTTGGGTCTGAACGAGTCTCCCCAGGGGACAAGGCCCACAGAGAGTGGGGGAGCGGAGAGGGAGAGGGTGGATGTCCCTGGCGAACTGAGCCCCTCTGCTCCCAACCTCTCCAGAGCCGGTGCACCTGCAAGCTGGGATTCGCAGGGGATGGCTACGAGTGCAGTCCTATTGACCCCTGCCGGGCAGGCAACGGTGGCTGCCATGACCTGGTGAGGGGCTGAGGGGGCCTGGGGATGGGCGGGCCTCAGCTCTGGCCTGTTCTTTGGGTGTCCCTGTCTACGTCCAGGATTGGAATCTCTCAAAGCCCCAGATCCACACCTGTCACCCTTTCGCCCACGGGATGGGGCTTCCATTCCTTGTTGAGGCCCCAGCCCCCACCCTGCCTCCTGTCCCTGGTCCATGCTCCTGCGGCTACGCTGATCTCACTCTGCCCTAACACCACTGCACCTCTGCCCGTGTATTCCAGAAGGCCTCCAGCTCGCTCCTCCCGCTCCCAGTGCAGGCCTCCCCTCCTGGATGCTCCCTCTGCCCTGGGCTTTGCCAGCCCGTCTGTAATGACAGGTTGGGGTAACTCACGTCAGATGCTTAGTGATCTTGGGGAGCAAGGAGCAGCGTGGATGCAGACTGGCTGCCTGGAGAGACAGACAGTGGGGCCAGGTGGCGGGACAAACGGAGGGAGGATAGGTGATAAGGGTGAGAGGTAGGCTGGGCGCTGAAGGGGGGCCCCCTGTGTCTTTGCCCACCCCCCAGGCCACCTGCCGAGCAGTGGGTGGAGGGCAGAGGATCTGCACGTGCCCCTCTGGCTATGGGGGTGATGGTTTCAGCTGCTATGGAGACATCTTCCGGGTGAGTAGGTCCCTCTGCTCAGGTGGGGGGAGTCCTCTCATACCCTCTGGGGACACGGACAGTACTCAGGATCCTGGTAAGGAAGGGGCTTGGATGTGTCCCTAGACTGATGACCTCAGCTCTTTCCCTCCCTTTAGGAGCTGGAGGCAAATGCCCACTTCTCCATCTTCTACCAGTGGATCAAGGTAGGACAGGGCAGAATCCTAGGGTTAGGGCTCAAATCCAGGCAGCCTAAGAGGTACCACTTAAAACCTCTCGGAGCTGGAGGTGGGGGCAGGTCTGGAGGCTGGGAGCAAGCCATCTCAGGTAGCTGCCTTCATCACTCCTGTCCCCCTATCCGCCTGTCCCCACACGCACAGAGTGCCGGCATCACTCTTCCCACCGATAGCCGAGTCACAGCCCTCGTGCCCTCTGAGTCTGCCATCCGTAGGCTGAGCCCCGAGGACCAGGCCTTCTGGCTGCAGCCAAGGGCACTGCCACAACTGGTCAGGTGGGCACCTGCGGCAGGCACCCTGGGGTGGGGAAGAGACTTCTGGGCGAGACTTCTGTTCCCAGAGGTGCTCATCCTGGTCTTGTGTCCGCCTGTTGGGGTGGAGCCCAGTCCCAAGGGTCCCTGTTGGTCACACTAACCTGGCTGCTCGCCCCACAGGGCCCATTTCCTCCAGGGGGCCTTCTCCGAGGAGGAGCTGGCCCAGCTGGGTGGGCGGGATGTAGCCACCCTGAGCCCCACCATACGCTGGGAGATTCACAACAACAGTGGGGTACGTGGTGAACCCTGGGTGGCAGAGAGGGCCGTGCAGGGCACGGGAGGGAACTCCAGGCCCCCAGCTTCCCAGATCAGCTTCCCCGGGGCTGAGCTTGAAGTCCCGCGAACCTGCTGGGGGCCCGTAGAGGGGTTCTCGAGCAGTGTCTTCGCACCGGCAGTGGCCGCCCTGAGAGGGGTCGTCCGCGTATCTGCGTCTGCATGTGCATGCCTGTCCCTCTTGTGCTCAGGCCCTGGTGCGGGTCTGGACAGGCGTGGTTGATTCTGAGGGGTTCCAGCCTGGGCTGGGGCCGGCCGGTAGCTGCCTGCGTGCCCTGCAGAATCTGTGTCGGTACTATACCGACTCTCAAGTACCCACCTGTGCCTACGCCTGATTGAGCTCTGCTTGCTGCTTTCTAGAGGGTCTGGGTGCAGAACGCCAGCGTGGATGTGGCCGATCTCCTCGCCACCAACGGTGTCCTACACGTCCTCAGCCAGGTACGGCTGGAGGGGTGCAGGCAGGGACGCACCTAGGCCAGGGGCGCTGGCGTGCTGACCAGCCCTGGGGCTCCACACGTCAGGTCTTACTGCCTCCGAGGGGGGACGTGCTGTCCAGGCCGGGGCTGCTGCAGCAGCTGGACTTGGTACCCGCCTTCCGCCTCTTCCGGGAGTGGCTGCAGGTGAGCAATGGGGGGGGGGGAGTGCCTGCTTGGGGTGCACACCCCCAGGCCCGGAGGGAACCGGCTGGCTCGAGGGATGGGCCCGAGGGCGATTAGGCCCACTAGTGACCCCAACCCCTTGCCTTAGCACTACAAGCTGGTGCCCCAGATTGAGGCCGCCACGGCCTACACCATCTTCGTGCCCACAAACCGCTCTCTGGAGGCCCTTGGCAACAGCAGTAGCATGGTGAGGCCACTGGGATGGGGCCACTGCAGGGGAGGGTGAAGCCCTGAGTGAGCCTCCCACCCCGTGGCGAAGGGACAAAGCGTGTGGAATATACCGTCCTGGGCCCTTGGCTGTCCCCAGAGCCCCTGAGCTTCTCCATCTGGCCTCCCCGCCAGGACGCGGACACCGTGCGGCACCACGTGATCCTGGGGGAGGCACTCTCCGGGGAGACCCTGCAGAGAGGGGGGCACCGCAACTCGCTCCTGGGCCCTGCCCACTGGCTCGTCTTCTACAACCATAGCGGCCAGGTTTGCAGGGGGGCGGGCTGGGAGCCTGCGGCCTCTGCTCCCAAGGCCAACCGTCCTGGAGACCCCCTCCTCGCACCCCCCGCCAGCCCATAGCCCCACGGCGAGGGTGGTAGTGTCGGGGTGGACTCAGCCTCCCCCCACACTCCTCAGCCCGAGGTGAACCATGTGCTGCTGGAAGGCCCCGTGCTGGAGGCCCCTGGCTGCTCACTCTTTGGCCTGTCGGGGGTCCTGACCGTGGGCTCGAGCCGCTGTCTGCACAGCCACGCCGAGTCCCTGCGGGTGAGAGGCTGGTGCCCGGGGGTGGCGGGGTGTGGGGAGAAGAGCTGAGGGGTTTGGGAGCTGGGAGGTGCTGGCTGGCCTGGCGGGTGGGGAGGGGCACTGGCGGGAGGGGCAGGTAGCGGGGTTTGGGGGCCCCGCCCCTGACCACCTGACTCCCCCACCTCCCCAGGAGAAATGTGTAAACTGCTCCCGAAGATTCCGCTGCACTCAGGGGTTCCAGCTGGAGGTGAGGACAGGGGCTGAGGCGTGCTCTCTGCTCTGCAGGTGTCCAGTCTCCCCGGGGGCCCAGCTGGCTGGCCCAGTCCCGGGGGATGGAACAGCCAGGGCTCCTCCTCCTTTCTTTGAGGCTGGGGATGCCGGGGCCCAGGTTGGCACCCACTGATACCTATCTGCCGATCTCCCGATCTCCCCGTTCACGGCCCTGCCCCTCCCCAAGCCGCAGGCTCAGTCCTCCTGCCTGTTCCTGTTTCCAGAACACCCCCAAGAAGAGCTGTGTCTACCGATCCGGCTCCTCCTTCTCCCGGGGCTGTTCTTACACGTGTGCCAAGAGGATCCAGGTTTGCCTCGTAGCAGCCTGCCCCCACAAAGGGGGAGGTGGGGGTGCAGGCCCAGGGGAGGACCCGGACTAGATTTCAAGGGCAGAGGCTGGGCTGGGACTAGGATGAGGCCAGTGGACAAGGGCCCAGAGGGAGAGGTCTGAGGTCAGTGGGGCAGTGTCTGTCCTGTGGCCAAACCCCAGGGAGTGGGACCGGGGAAAGGAAAAGGGGCGTGGTCCCTCACAGTGGGAACCAGCACAGCCACCCCCAGCCCGAGGCTCCATTCCTTCACCCCTGCCATGGGGAGGGTTGTGGAAGGAATCCTCCATTGCCCTGGTTCTTGCTTGCTTCATTGTTTGGCTTTGTGACCTGTCCCTCGTGCCCCCCTCATTTCCCTCTTCCCTGCATCTGGCCTATGCTGGGCCTCCCCTGTCCCCTCCCTCCAGGTGCCCGACTGCTGCCCCGGCTTCTTTGGCACACTGTGCGAGCCGTGCCCAGGGGGTCAGGGCGGCGTGTGCTCAGGCCACGGGCAGTGCCAGGACAGGCTCCTGGGCAGCGGGGAGTGCCGCTGTCACGAGGGCTTCCATGGAACCGCCTGTGAGATGTGTGAGCTGGGCCGCTATGGGCCCAACTGTGCTGGAGGTGAGCACGGGGGAGGACAGAGGGCAGCAGGCACGGGACAGCCCTGCCAGGGCAGTGGGGAGGCACTGGGCAATTCCTGTCCTCCCTTGTCTCACTCCCAGTCTGTGACTGTGCCCATGGGCTGTGCCAGGAGGGGCTTCAAGGGGACGGAAGCTGTGTCTGTAATGTGGGCTGGCAGGGCCACCGCTGTGACCAGAGTGAGTAGCCTCAAGGGGGAGAGGCAGGTGACTCCCGGGGAGGTCGTTCCCGGGTCCAACCGTCTTCCTACCCCCTCCCATCCCAGAGATCACTGGCCCTCAGTGCCCAAAGAAGTGCGACCCCAACGCCAAGTGAGTGAGCTCAGCCTGGGATGGGTGGGCAAGCGGGTAGGGGCCCCGGGGTCAGGCAAGCCCAGGCTGAGCTAATGCAGTCCCTCCCGTCCCTCCCAGCTGCGTACAGGACTCAGCCGCGGCCCCGGCCTGTGTCTGCGCTGCGGGATACTCGGGCAACGGCATCACCTGCTCAGGTTGGGTCCTGTGGAATGCTCTGATGCCCACCCTGAGATTTTCCTGACACTTTCCCTGCAGAGCCCTCTCCAGTCCTTCTGGCACTAGTTTCTATCCGGGTCCCGTCTCGGGTCTCACCCTTTTCTCCGACCTCTTCCTTTCTCCCCTGTCCTCACGCGGCCCCTGTGCCTGCTCCTCACAACTCTCTGGGACCCTCTGCCCCTAGAGGTGGACCCCTGTGCGCACGACCACGGGGGCTGCTCCCCCCACGCCAACTGCACCAAAGTGGCACCCGGGCAGCGGACGTGCACCTGCCAGGACGGCTACACAGGAGATGGGGAGCTGTGCCAGGGTGAGGCTGGGCCCCCCACCCTGGGTGGATGTGGGGCTGGAGCTTTGGTTTCCGTGTTCTAAGACCAGGCAAGTCTGGGGCCCACGGGGGGCACCAAGAACGTGGCCGTGAGCACCTGAAGGCACCGGTGAACGGGCACCGGTGAACAGAAAGGCTGCCTGGGGCCTCCTCTCATCCCAGCGTCTCCCTCCGCAGAAGCCAACGGCTGTCTCATCCGCAACGGGGGCTGCCACACGCACGCCGACTGTATCCCCACAGGCCCCCAGCAGGTCAGCACGACGGAGGTGGATCCTGGGGCTGTGCGGTTCCCTCAGAGGGTGGGGGCCCCCTTGGACCAGGCCAGGGAGGGGGTGCTCCTTCTGTCCAGGGTGCTGGCCTGCTCTTGGGTCCCAGCAGCCGCACTGATCAGGATTTGGGACAGGTCTCCTGCAGCTGCCATGAGGGTTACAGCGGGGATGGCATCCGGACCTGTGTCCTCCTGGACCCTTGCTCCCAGGTCAGGCCCCAGCCCTACCTCATTTCACAGGGGAAGGGGACTGAGGCAGGAACCAGCCCTCCTTGCTCCTGTCAGGGTCTTAAGGGCCTCATCTGAAGGGTGAGTCTCCCTCCCACAAGCTCGAGTCTGCTCAGTAGCAAACAGGGCTTTGGGGGTTGGACAGGAGACTTCATGGCCCCTTACCCAGAGCTGGTTGGGGCCGAGGAGTCTGGGAGCCACTGATGCCTCTCTCTCCTGTCCCCACGTCAGAACAACGGAGGCTGCAGCCCCCATGCCGTGTGCAAAAGCACAGGGGATGGCCAGAGGACGTGCACCTGTAACACGGCCCACACTGTGGGCGATGGCTTCACCTGCCGCGGCCGAGTCAGCTCGGTAATGATGCCCAAGTTGGACCCCTGACCCAGTCTTGGCTGTGATCCCCTTGGGCCTGACCCATGATTTTGATTAAGACCCCAGATTTGATTCTGATCCTGGCCTTGACTGTGACCCTGACTCCCTGACTCCACTTGGGCCTGACTCAGCTATGATCCATGAAACAAATCCTGATCCCAGCTCAGACCCCCAGCTTTCCTTTCCTCATCTCTGCCTTGGCCAGACCTTGGGCTGCAGGTGCTGGGGCAGGCACCAGGCCCTGAGTGGGGGCCACCCCAAATCTGAGCTGATCCTCGCCCTCCCCAGGAGCTCCTCCAGGACAGGCATGCCTCATTCTTCAGCCTCTACCTCCTGGTAAGTGACCAGCTGGCTTCTAATTCTTCAGTCCAGCCGGGGCCTCTCTGATCTGCACGTCCCACTGATCTCTGGGCCCCCATGTTCTCATTTGGTCAAGAGGTTGGCTGTTCTGGTCTCTCAGAGTTTGTCTTTTTTTTTTTTAATTTTATTTATTTGAGAGAGAGCATAAGCCAGGTAGGGGAGGGTGCAGGGAGAGGCAGAGGAAGAAGCAGACTCCCCACGGAGTGGGGAGCCTGATCACTTAGATGCTTAACCAACTGAGCCACCCAGTCGCACTGAGTGCAGGTCTTTCCTAGAGGGTCCACAGATGCCCTGCGGTGGTCATTCAAGCAACATGTTACCGCCTCCCCACAGGAGTACAAGGAGCTCAAGGGTGATGGGCTTTTCACAGTTTTCGTGCCTCATGCAGATCTAATGACCAACCTGTCACAGGTAATACAACCCTCCCCCACCCCCAGCAAGGCTGGAAAGGGATGGGCCCTTTGGAGCAGCAGTCAGGGCCTCCTTCTACCCTCATGACTCCCACTCCAGGATGAGCTGGCCCGGATTCGAGCCCATCACCAGCTCGTGTTCCGCTACCACGTGGTTGGCTGCCGGCGGCTGAGCAGCCAAGAGCTGCTGGAGGAGGGCTATGTCACCACGCTCTCAGGACACCCGCTGCGCATCCACGAGAGGGAGGTGGGCCCAGGCTCCATCCCCCGCACCCCTGCCCCCACCCCCCACCCGGCCCCCTGCCCACCCCACACAGCCAAGACTCAGCAGCTTTCAAGCCCTGCCCGTTGGCACCTAGACCCTGTCCCTATGCATTACCTCCCCTCAGCCAGGAAGCGGTTTAGTGAGAGGGAGATAAACTGTGCCCACTACCGAGGACCTGTCCCTAGGCCCAGGATTTCTGAACCTGGCCCTGTGTCGGAGCCCACTCCTCCCAAAACGCCAGCCCAGCCTGGCGGTGGGTGATGTTTCCCTAATGACTTGGGCCCGCCCTCCCACTGCCCCCAAGACTCACCCAGTGCAGGCCCCGCCTGCCGAGGGCGTCTGAGTGCCCCATGGATGGGCTTCATTTGGTCCTGGGCCCCACCTCCAGGGCAGCATCTATATCAATGACTTTGCCCGGGTGGTGAGCAGCGACCAGGAGGCTGTGAACGGCGTCCTGCACTTCATCGACCAAGTTCTGCTGCCTCCTGATGTGCTACACTGGGAACCCGATGCTGCCCCTGCCCTGCGGGTATGACCTGGGCACAGGCCTGGGAGCTTGCGAGGGGCCTCCCGTGCTCCCTCCCTGCCTGACCTCAGGCTCACCAGTGCCTTCTTGCAGAGAAACGTCACCGCTGCCGCAGAGGGCTTCGGTTACAAGATTTTCAGCGGCCTTTTGAAGGTACTGCTCCTGTGTGTGGACATTTGTGGCCATGTGTACGTGAGTCCTGTCCATGTGCCAGCTGACTGTATGTTCACCTGTCTGCACACTCACCTGTGTGTAAGCCTATGCCTTGTGTGCACATGGGCTTCTGAGCCTCCTGGTGTGAGCACAGTGTGTGTTTATGTGTGACCACATACCTGAGAATAGTCAAGGGGTGTGCAAGTTCATCCCTGCACGTGTGTCCGCATGCCTCCATCTGGGATGGCCGCAGAAGGATGCCGCTGGTGGGAGGGCCACCTGGGTCCTTGGAGCCCCTTCCTACGCTCTGTGGTCCAGCCCTCTACCTCTGCCCCCAGTCTCTGACTTCACACCCCTGCCAATCCTTGCCAGGCGGCTGGCCTCCTGCCCCTGCTTCAGGATACGTTGCATAGACCCCTCACCATGCTGTGGCCCACAGACTCCGCCCTGCGAGCCCTGCCGCCTGACCGCCAGGCCTGGCTGTACCACGAAGACCACCGTGACAAGCTGGCAGCCATCCTGCGGGGCCACATGATCCGCAACATTGAGGTGGGTGTCCCGCTGTCCTTGGTCCCCGCTGCCTGCCACCAGCCTGCTCCCCCAGCTCCAACCGTAGCTCCTTCTGCTCAGGCCTTGGCATCTGACCTGCCCAACCTGGGCTCACTCCGCACAATGTATGGGACCCCCATCTCCTTCTCCTGCAGCCGCACCCGGCCGGTGAGTCTGGGAAGCAGAGGGCAGGGGCTCTGGAAGTAGGGGGCTGCGAACCTGTGACCCCATGCACTCTCCTTCCTGTGCCTGCAGGGTGAGCTCACAGTGGGGGAGGACGACGCCCGCATCGTGCAGCGGCACCTGCCCTTCGAGGGTGGCCTGGCCTATGGCATTGACCAGCTGCTGGAGCCACCTGGCCTTGGTGCCCGCTGTGACCGTTTTGAAACTCGGCCACTGCAGCTGGTGAGGGAGGCCATAGGTCAGAGGACAGGCAGGGACCCTAGCCAACCTGTCCCATCCATCCATCCGATCTTGCTGTGCTGGCTTCTGTTCCTTCCAGAAGGTCTGCAGCATTTGTGGGCTGGAACCGCTTTGTCCCACGGGCTCACAGGAGCAGGTGAGGCCCTGGGCGCTGGGGGGGTGGGGCTTCAGGTAGGGCCCCGGGATCCCCAAGCTCAGGCCGTTTGACTCCCCTTGACCCAGGGTCGCCCTAAGGCCTGCTGGCGGTACTACTCAAAGTTCTGGACGTCCCCTCCGATGCACTCCTTGGCACTGCGCAGCATCTGGGCCCGGTCCAGCCTCTGGGGCCAGCCCCAAGGCCTGGGCAGGGGCTGCCACCGCAACTGCATCACCACCAGCTGGAAGCCCAGCTGCTGCCCTGGTCACTATGGCAGCGAGTGCCGAGGTGAGGGTTCTGAGGCTGCAGGGGCTGCCCATGGCTCCGGCCGCTGCTCCCGAGAAAAGGTGTTGGGGTCGGAGCAGGTGTGGGTGCTGAGGGAATTTTAGCGCAAGAACGCTGGGTGGGGTATCTAGGATTCTCGGCTGCGAGGGGACTTGCAGCTTCTGGAAAAGGCTTGGCTGTCCCAGGTGCAGGACAGACGGCAGGACGGGCTGGCACTGCGTGTGGCAGGGGCTCATGAGGAGAGCTCCAGCCCTGCCCCTTCCCTTCCCCCTAGCTTGTCCTGGTGGAGCGGGAAGCCCCTGCAGCGGCCACGGCGTGTGCGCGGATGGCATGAGTGGCAGTGGGCAGTGCCAGTGCCACGCGGGGTTTGCGGGGACAGCATGTGAACTCTGTGCCCCGGGGGCCTTTGGGCCCCAGTGCCAAGGTGGGCTGTCCTGCCACCCTCCTCCCTGCCTCACCCCACCCCACCCCACCCGCTGAGCCCCAACCCCCCCCCACCCCGCCCTGCCCTCCTGCCTGTCTCTCTCCCCAGCCTGCCGCTGCAGCTCTCATGGCCGCTGTGATGAGGGCCTGGGGGGTTCCGGCTCCTGCTTCTGTGACGAGGGCTGGACGGGGCTGGGCTGTGAGGTGCAGCTGAGTGAGTGCTCTTTGTGTCTGTGCCCAACTGCACACTCAGGCCGAGGCACTGGGGGGTGCATGGGAGGGGGGGCAGGTGCCCAGGAGGGCAGCTCCTCACCAGGATGTGTGGGGTGGGCCCTGGGGGGACAGAGCTGCAGCCCGTGTGTGCCCCACCCTGCGCACCCCAGGCCGTGTGCCGCACAGACAACAGCTGTGAGTGCAGCCTGGGCTATGAAGGGGACGGCCGCACGTGCACAGGTGAGCAGCGGGGTGGGAGGCAAAGTGGGATCCCTCCCCCCACCCCTCCTGCCCCTGGTCCTGCCACGCTCTCCCTGCCCCTAGTGGCGGACCTGTGCCGAGACGGGCACGGTGGCTGCAGTGAGCATGCCAACTGCAGCCAAGTGGGCACCGTGGTCACCTGCACCTGCCTGCCCGCCTACGAGGGTGACGGCTGGAGCTGCCGGGCCCGAGACCCCTGTGAGGATGGCCACCGCGGGGGCTGCAGTGAACACGCGGACTGCTTGAACACTGGCCCAGTGAGTAGCCAGGGAGCTGAGAGGCTCCACAGAGTGGGCCCCTGGGGTTCCTCAAGAGCCCCCCGTCTGCTCTCCCGCCCCAGAATGTGCGGCGCTGTGTGTGCCATGCCGGCTACGTGGGGGATGGACTGCAGTGTCTGGAGGAGCCGGAGCCGCTCGTGGACCGCTGCCTCGGCCAGCCACCACCCTGCCACGTGGATGCCGTGTGCACAGACCTTCACTTCCAGGGTGTGCTTCCCTGCCCGCCCCCAGTGCCCCTGCCTTCCCTTGGTGCCGCTGCGCTGATCACACGTCCCTCCCTTCTGCAGAGAAGCAGGCTGGGGTCTTCCACCTCCAGGCCCCCAGTGGTCCCTATGGCCTGAACTTCTCAGAGGCGGAGGCGGCCTGTGGGGCCCAGGGAGCTGTTCTTGCTTCTCTCCTTCAGCTCTCTGCTGCCCAGAAGGTGTGTAGGGCCCAGGGGTCTGGAGCCAAGCCTGGGGGGGGGGTGGGGGTTGAGTTGGGCCTGAGGTCTCAGCATCCCCTCCTGCCCCTACAGCTGGGCTTCCACCTGTGCCTCGTGGGCTGGCTGGCCAATGGATCAGCCGCCCACCCGGTCGTCTTCCCCACGGCTGACTGTGGTGGTGGTCAGGTAGGCGTCGTCAGCCTGGGCACCCGGAAGAACCTCTCGGAGTGCTGGGATGCCTACTGCTACCGCGAGCTAGGTGCAGCCCCCTCCTGCCCTAGACCCCGCCTCCCCATGCCCTGGCCTGGCCCCTTCCTATGGATCCCCCTGAACCCCCTTTCCCGCAGATGTGGCCTGCCGGTGCCATCGTGGCTTTGTGGGTGACGGGACAAGCGTATGCAATGGGAAGCTGCTCGATGTCCTGGCTGCCACTGCCAACTTCTCCACCTTCTATGGGGTGTGCAGGGGCCCAGCCTTAGGGCTGAGGGTGGGGGAAGCTGGGGTCCCTGGGGAGGGAGCATGCCCACGGTCCTATCCCCCCACTCCCCGCCTCAGATGCTGCTGGGCTATGCCAACGCCACCCCCCAGGGGCTCGACTTCCTGGACTTCCTGGATGATGAGCTCACCTACAAGACACTCTTCGTTCCTGTCAACGAAGGCTTCCTGGACAACATGGTAATTGTCCGGGGCTGCGGGCAGAGCCAGGCCTGACGCAGAAACATCTGGCCGGCCTGGGCCCATAGGCCTTGCTTTGCCCGCAGACACTGAGCGGCGCCGACCTGGAGCTGCATGCCTCCAACACCACCTTCCTGAGCATCAATGCCAGCCAGGACACTGTGCTCCCTGCCCACTCGGGCCTCAGCCTCGTCTTCAGTGCTGTGGGCCCTGACAACACTTCCTGGGCCCCTGTGGTGAGTCTGGCCACCACACCTCCCCCGCTGGCCCAGTCGTCACTCACCCACTAGGCCTGACTCTGGTGCTTCTACAGGCCCCAGGGGCAGTTGTGGTTAGCCATGTCGTCATGTGGGACATCATGGCATTCAACGGCATCATCCACGCTCTGGCCAGGCCCCTCCTGGCACCCCTACAGCCGGTGAGTGGGTGGGTGGGTGGCTGGCAAAACAGCAAGGGGGCAAGGGGATAGCCCCGGCCTGCCTGGCCTTGACGCTTTCCCTGTTTGCAGCAGCCCGTGGTGGCCCCTGAGGCCCCAGCAGTGGTGGCAGGCGTGGGGGCCGTGGTGGCAGCCGGAGCACTGCTTGGCCTCGCGGCTGGAGCTTTGTACCTCCGTGCTCGAGGCAAGGCCACGGGCTTTGGCTTCTCTACCTTCCAGGTAGGGCTGTGTTGGGGGGGAAAGGGTGAGGGCTGGGGGTGTCTGGGTCCATCGACCTTGCCCGAGGCCCCTCACCACTCACCTCTCTTCTCAGGCAGAAGATGATGCTGAGGAGGACTTCTCCCCCTGGCAGGAAGGGACCAGCCCAACCCTGGTCTCTGTCCCCAACCCAGTCTTTGGCAGTCACGATGCCTTCTGTGAGCCCTTTGACGTGAGTGTGAGGGTGAGGGGTGGTAGAAAGGGGCCCAGGGCCTAGTTTCGGCCCAGCCACAAGGGTTCTTTCCCCACCTGCAGGACTCGCTCCTGGAGGACGACTTCCCCGACACCCAGAGGATCCTCGCGGTCAAGTGAAGGCGGCGGGGCCAAGCAGAGAGGCATGAGGGAGAGGAAGCCGGCTTTTATTGCCCGCCCTGGACCTACACCCAGCGTGGGCGGAGCAGGAGGGGGGAGGACCCGCTCTGGACAATAAAGGCACCCTCAGCGGATGTGGGCCATGTCGCTGAGAAAGGGCGTCTTCATGCAGCCCGTGCAGAGCTGGTCCATCCAGAGCGGTGCCTCGTGCTGCAGGGGTGTGCGGCGCGGGTAGAAGGTGAAGTCCATGTGGTAGTGGAGCAGACAGCTGAGGGAGGCCATGTAGAGGTCAGAGAAGCGCACGAGGCGCCGGGAGAAGTAGGTGGGGTTGTGGAAGGTGCGGAAGATGCTCCCGAACTGGGCGTTGAACAGGGCCTTGGTGATGCACCTGCCGGGGAGACACAGGGTACTCGAGGGGGCCCAGGAGCCGCGGGGCTGGGAGCCCTCCCCGCGCCCCCCACGGCCCACCTCAGCTCCTGCCGCTCCTTCAGCCAGGCTGCCAGCACCTGCTGCGATTCGGCATCCTGATAGGTCTGCAGGAGACCAGGGGGAGCTGGGGGTGTGCCCGGGCGGCAGCCCTGCCCTGCCCCCACTCCGGCCCCCCCCCGCACTCTCCCACCTGCATGCGCTCCAGCAGCCCCGTGAGTGCCTGCTGCCACGTCAGCGAGTGCATGTACTGCTCCGTGTTGATGATGCGGATCTCGCGCTCTAGCTCGGGGATGATGGCTCCCGTTCGCCAGCCGTGCCGCAGCATGAGGTCCTGCAGGGCAGGGGGGAGGCAGGGTTCGGCAGCAGCAAGTGGGCCTCCCCCCTCCCCCCTCCCGGGGCCCAGCCTTGCCGGCTCACCGCCAAGTCGCTGTACAGGTGGTCTCCGAAGTAGAGCACGCGGGGCCCACGCCATTCTGTCAGGCGCAGGAAGTCATACAGGTTTCCCTGAGGACAGTAGCGGGTGGGCAGAGGGCACCGCTGAGCACAGTGTACCGAGGTGTTCCCATGGGGCTGCCAGAACCCCGGCTTGTTCTCCACTGCTCCTCCCAAATCCCCAGAGGCAGCAAGGCCCCACCAGCTGGACGCCCAGCTGCCCTTTCCCGTGGTCCCACTGTCCCCGGGCTCTGGCCCTTGTCTCCTCTCCCTCCCAGTAAGGAAGGGGGTCTGCCTGCCCCAGGAAAGTCTCCTGTAGGCCTGGCACGGGGCCCTGTGCCTCCAGGGCCTCCCCTCCCTGTGGCCTCACACCCACCCCTGGGATCCCATGCTGTGGGAAACAAACCATGGCAGCAAGCCCATGGCCCTGAAACCCTTCCTGTCCTCCCAGGCCTGAGCCCAGAGGGACCCGGCAGAGCTCACTGCAAAGCTGCCCCCCCCCCCCCCCCCCCCGCCCGCCGAGCCAGAGAAGGGATGAAAGCAGTGAGGCTCAAACACAGTAGAGGAAGCTCTCAGGACAGCAGAAAATAGGACAGGGAGGCCCCGAGCAGGAAGCGTAGCAGCCCCCGGGGCAGGAGCCCACAGCCCAGCAAAGAGCAGAATTCACACTCGGGACAAAGGAGTCGCTACTGCAGCACCCTGTGCCTGCAAGTGGCCAGGAGAAGCGGGCCATGTCGGACATAGGTGGTTGCCAAAGGCTTCGTTGTTGAATTCAGCTCTGGTGGGGAGTCAAGCACAAGGGGACAAGTGCTGAGGATGGGCCCCAAACTAAGAGAGAATCTCGAGGGACAGGTGCTGCATCAAGCAAGATGGAGCCTGGGGTTCCTGCAAGGGGAGCCAGGGAGGGAGCACAAAGAAAGACGAGAAGCAAGCAGGATCTGGGACACATGCACACGTATATACACGTCTGCACACACGTCTATCCTCACACACAATGAAACTTTAGATCATCAGGCGTAAGAAAAGGCTAGAGGCTGCCAAAGGACAAAAATCCTGTTTCCCACAAAGGTGCGTGACCCTCCTCAGGCTTAGCTGAAATGCTGAGACAAAGGAGTGGAAGGGGGAGAGCCTGTGCCCAAAGGGACCATGGAGAGTTGGGGCCCAGGGTTATGAGTACTGCCTGCAGGCCAGCCTCAGCTCTGGAGATCCCAGGCCGCCCCCCTGACCCAGCTGCTGCCTTCCTCCCTCCCCCAGCCTCTGGAACCCCCACCCTCAAGGAGACCAGCTCAGCCAGGATTTCCACATTCCATCCAGGCCCCAACGTCTTGATCTTGATCCTGCTCCTTAATCACCGCCCAACCCCAGAACTAGGTCCCCTTCTCATCTTCCCAGACACCAGCCAGGAAGGGGGGTCTCGCCCAAAGGCCCGCGAACCACTCCTACAGCTGGTCGGGCTGTAGCAGGTCATCAGCCTCAAGTAATAGTGCCACCGACCGTCCAGGGGACATTTAGTAAATGCCTGGCTAATTTGAGGGCTTGCTCACCACAATGCAGGAGAGCACTCTCCTTGGTTTGTTTACACCCTCTCTGATGGATGAGGAAAAGCAAGGCACAGAGAGGCCCAGTGACTCGGCCAGACTCCCTCTGCTAACGAGCAGTCGACTTGAAATTCAAACGCAGGCCGCCTGACCAGGCCTGTGCCGCCAGACACAGCGCGAGGGGACAGAGGCACGGCAGCACCCAGGACGCCGCCCAGATGGCGCTCACCTGCCGATAGATTTTGCCCTTCTCCAGGCGGGTGATGCGGTCCCAGTGCAGGGAGCCCTTCTCGTCGAGTTTTCGGAAAGGCCTGGGGCAGGGCAGGGAGGGGGCGGTAAAGGGCTTTCCAGTGTGGGGCGGCAGGGTGGGGGGTCCCCCACCCTAAGCACACAGGGTGCTGGGCAGAGGCCAGGCCCCACGCCCCCGGCCCCACCACCCCGGCCAGGCCCATACTTGCGCCGGTCAGTGAAGAAGCTGGGTTTGTCTGCCTGGACGATGACCACGTCGAAGAGCTGACGCCAGTCAGAACCCACCATGTGCCGCATCCCCTTGTCCCTGGGCAGGGGCAGAGGGGGTGCAGAGGTGGGACACGGGCCAGCGCAGGGAGGCCCCCCCCACCCCCTCTGCCCAGCCAGCTCACACGAAACTGAAAGGGCTGTTGGTGATGAGGAACAGCTGCTTCCCATGTGCCACCAGGCGGCTCAGGACGGCGAACGTCTCGTCCCCTCTCAGGATGTACTTCTCTGATGGGGAGAGGGGTCTGTGAGGGCCGGCCTGGCGCCCTGCCCGGCAGCCACAGTAGGGGCCACTACGGTCCACACGTACCCATATCGCGCTCGATCCACTGGTACATGAGGCCCTTCACATGCACGTCTCGAATGGCATCCTGGGGGCGGAAGAGGGACAGTGAGGCTGCAGTGGGGCCTAGGAGGCGGGCCCGGCTGTGGCCGACTTCACCCTCCCTGCCACCCTGAGAGGCAGGCCGAAGGTCCTCACCGTCACATCCTTGTAGAGGTGCACCTGGTCAAACTCCAGGCCGTGACCCAGGAAGTGGTCTACCACACAGGACAGCAGCGCCATCTCCGGCAGCGAGAAGATGTCCATGAACTGCTTGATGGAGGGACCCTGCAGAGGGGACCACCGCCTCAGCAACCCGCAGCCCTGAAGACCACAGGCTCAGAGGCTGCCTCCCCACACCGGGAGGGTGGGGGTGGGTGGGTCACCGCCCACAGGTCAGGGCCGGCGCTCCAGGGTCTGGGCCCCGCGGTGATATCACTGCGAGGGGGCCCCCGGGACCGTGGCACGTGGAGAGTACCTTGCCATAGAAGCCGCTCATCTGGTACAGTGGGATGTGCTGGGTGCCCCCATATAAGTCGATCACCTCCTCGTCAGGCACAGGCTGGAGGCCCCTGGGCAGGTATGCAGACATCATGAGTCCAAAGTGGTCCCGGGCCAAGGCCACGGTAGAGTCGGGGGTGGAGGGAACAGCAAGGAGCGGCCTGTCTGCACTGACCTGTAGGCGGTCCCCAGCTGCACGTAATGGAAGGCGTCAATCTTCATCAGAAGGCTCTGGGAGCGCCAGAGGAGTGGGATGGGTGGGCAGAAAGGGTCTGCACTGGCTCTGAGCCAGCCTCTTGCAGCCTCTGGGCTGAAGCCCCGACAGGAAGGCACCGCGGGGGGGGGGAGGGGGGTCACGTGCCCGTTGAGAGGTAGGCACAGCTTTGAGGCTGAGAGGGCAGCACCCCCTTTGGAGGACGGGGGCTAAGGACATAGTGCCAACATAGCTACTCAGGAAGGGCTGCTGGAGTCCGGGGCCTCACCACTCACCTTTTGAATGTCGTAGTGGAGGCCTCGGATGGCAAAGCTGGGGTCGTAATCATACTTCCGAATTCCCTCTGGGTACTGGTGGGGGAAGTGGGCCAGGCCTGAGCCACCACCGACCTCTGGCAGGACCCTCGTGACTCAGCCTGGGATTGCCCCAGCGCCGGGACCACCTGCCCAGCCGGCCTCACCTTGTAGTGCTCAATCAGGATGTCACGGGCAGCACTGAAGATCTTGGGGTGCAGTGCGTCTGCATACTGGGCCAGCGTGTAGTCGTAGTCGAAGCCGTAGACTTCGACATCGCGCAGGCTGATCTCGTTGTTGGCGTAGATGGCTGCTGGGTTCAGCAGGCTGCAGACCTCAGGGGGCAGGAGGTCTGGAGGGAGGAGATGCAGCTATGAGGAGGAGGTGAACACAGCTGCAGCAAATGATGCCTGAGCACTTTCCAGGTGCCTAGGCCCAGGAGCCTTCTGAAACCACCCAGGATGGGTAATCTCGGCTCCAGGCTGCACCTTGTCATACTGAGGCTGAGAGAGGCCACCTGCCCAGGGCCACACAGTTAGGGCTTGTAAGGCAGAACTGGCAATGGGCCAAGGGCCCGGCTGGAGTTACACCAGTGCTCACAGCCCAGCAGGTGCACCGAGCCCATGTTTCCTCCAGGCTCCCGTAAGCCCCTTCGGAGCCATGCCTATGCTCAGACCTTTCCACCTTGCCTGCAGCCTGGGCTGGGGCTGAGGGACATGATGGGAGCGGGGGCACTGGGTAGCTCAGAGGAGCTCACTTGCACTCCCAGCTCGGAGCACCTGCCACGGCTTGTGGCCCCTCTAATCGGATTTCAGCTGCCCACCAGTCTACATAATGACATTTGCTGTTTGGAGCCAGGGAACATTGCTAATTACGACAGGCAGGATGTGTGATGTTGGGCTGTGGGGCAAGTAACCAGGCTGCTCCCCGCTGGGGATGTGGTCATAGCCACCCCAGGCCCCTCGCTGCTACTGCGGGTTGAGTGGGACACAGGGGCAGAGTAGGCTCTAGGGTTCCAGGGAGGCAGATTAGGAGGAGAGGGTCCCAGGCTCATCTGCCTCAGTTTCCCCATCTGTATAGCAGGAGAAAAAGAGCACAGGCTCTAGGGTCAGAGAAACTAGGCCAAGCTCTCCCTCTCAGAGTTGTGACCTCAGAAAAGTCACCTCACTTTCTGGGCCTCAGATTCCCTATCTTTAAAGGGGGAATCAAAACCATGCCAACCTACAGAATTACTGAGAGGGTCATATGGGCGATGTGTCTGTGGAGCCCGTCATCTCCCTGTCCCAGACGCTCCTGCATCACTCAAGGAGTAGGGGCTGCCAGAGAGTGGGCTGGGTGGGACTAGGACACAGGGTACCACCTTGCAGGGCTCCAGGTAGCCCCATTCCCGAGACCTCTAGCCTGTGGGCCAAGGCCCACACAAACGGCCCAAGCCTCGAGGGATTTCCTGTCTCAGCTACAACTCGGCATCATTTTGGAGCAGAAGCCCTGGGCCATTCCTGGCGGCGGTCTGTGCTCAGACACAGACATTGCTGGGCTCCCGTACTCCGACCATTTGCCTTGGAGGCCCCCTCGGCACACAGACTCCATCCCTACCTCCCTTCCTTTGGAGCCAAGTGCAGGGTGTGGGTGTGGGAACAAGTGTGGCCTGCTCCTCTAGGGGCCCCAGGCCAACATAAGCCGGCGCGGGCAGCGGTCTCGGGCTGCTGGGTGCAGACAGAACACCTCCCACCTGGACGCACGTGAGACACAGCCAACCTCAGCTCTTCAGGGAACTGCTTCTGAGATGCCCCTGAGGTCCCCAGGACCCTGGGCCTGGCTCTCTGCATGGGCCTGAGTTCCTGGGAGCCAATGGTAACTGGTGGCGCAGTGTCCGATGGGCCCCCAGGAGGGGAGGGGTCTGCTTGGTGGGGTAGCCCCTGGCTGGCACGGTGCTGGCCACGTCTAGGCTTTGGGCTGTCCTTGAGGACGTTCCCAGGGACAGACGATCTTCTGAGGAACAAAGCTGGGTCGGGAAGCAGCCCACAGGGTTTTTCCTCCAGACTGGATTTCTGGACGGAGGAAAGCGTAGCTTGGAGGGCCACAAGGCCCCACCCCTTTCCACAGGGCTGTCGGTGGTGGTGCGTAGGGCTGGGTGACTTGGATGCGCCCCTCACGGCACTGGGCTCCCAGGGCAGAGCCCCACTCCTGCCCCAGGCTCCAGGGCCCACTCTTCCCCATAGCAGCTGTAAGACAGTGTGCTGTCCCCCCAGCTGCTGCTGGGTGCACATGCCGGGCGTTAGAGGCTCACCACGGCCAGGCCTCACTCCAGTCCTGTGAGCTGGTCACACTCGTCTATCACCCAGAGGAAGACTTGGGCTCAGGAAGGTGAAGTCACTGCTCTAAGCACCCAGTAGCCAGCAATTGAGATTCAAATTCAGGTCACTGCACCTGCCTTAATCACTCTCCCCCTAGGCCTAGCCTTCCCCACGCTGGCTGGCAGAGAGGCAGTGGCCTGGGGCCCAGCTCCCTGGCCAGGTCTTGCCCATAGGCATTACCCCAAGGCATAGCTCAATGCCCAGAATCTCCTCCAGAAAGCCCATTCAAGAGGGGTGAGTTAGGACTCAGGGGTGCAAGCCTGGCTCATTCTGGCACTCACCATGGCATCTTGGAAAGGACAGAGGAGCTTGGGTGCCTCTGTAGAGATCTGAAGATGCTGGTGCGCCTGGTGTGCCAAAGCCCGACAGACCTCACTATGTTCTCTCCCACACCTACAAGGCAGGTTGCTCTGCAGAAAGTGTTCTCCAGATCCAGAGCAATCGCCTCTTCTTAAACAACTCCCAGGCCTGTCCTCTCCACTGAGGGGATGCAGGGTGGGGTCCTGTGAAGCCCAAGGGCTTTGGAAGCACCGTTCCTTAGGCATAACTATTCTGCCCTGTGTTTCTCAGGTGAGCCCCGTTCCGCCCTCCACACAGCTGGTGTGGAAGCCCCGTTCCCTCAGCTGGAAACGTCCAGACAGGGGCACTTTGTCTTACCAGACAAGGAGCACAGCATCACCCTTGGGGGCTCCTATGGAAGCTCCCTGCCCTTTCTTGGCCTGGTTCCCTCTGAGGCATCACCACAACCCTGTGACAGTGGCCCCAGGATTGTGTTTAAAGCTGTGACCACTGAAGGTCTGAAAGGGTGAGGCCTGCTGAGTACCCCCCGCTGGTCAGTGATAGGGTCAAGCCCAAACCACATCTGCCTGCCACAGAGGCAGAGCCTCTGGAGACCTGGGGGGACAGATACTGAGCACTCTCAGCTCTGTCCTCATCAGGGCATCGCAGCCTGGCCTCCCTGGGGGAGACCTCAGGCCTCATCAGCCCATTTTGCTGGGGCCGGGGGAGGGGGTCGGCAGAGGAGGGTACAGGAGGTTAAGTATTCTGGCCAAGGATGCAGCCACCCTTGTGGACTCCAGGGCCCTGGGGCGGCTTGGTCTCCTTCAACCAACACCTTCCCTCCTGGGCTGAGAGTGCTCAGGACCTCGGTGGCAATCTAAAGGCGGCTGCAAAGTCTACTCGGCCTCCGCTTAGGTCCAGCAGCGCCGCCGGCTGGCTTTGTCCCCATACTCCCGCCCCAACTAAGGGCCCCTAGGAGAACAAGGGGTTGGGGGCATTTCCGCCTCAGCTTCCCGGCAGGCGGGATCGCCAAGAAAGACGGTGGGGGCTCCGCATTCCGGAGGCCGCTTGGGGACCCCTGAGCTCCTGCAGACCGAGCTAGGGAACAAACCTCCCGTCCGCCCACCTGCCTCCCGGCGTCGGGGCAGCCCCAGAGGTTCCCGGGACGACCCGCTGGAGCCTCCACCGAAGAGCTGCCGGGCCTTCGGTCTCCGGGACCCCGGCGAGCCCCACCAGAGAGCTTTCCCCGAAGAGCGGCGCCCAGGACCGCGGGTCTGTCCGTCGCCTGGACGCGCGCCTCCCGCCGCGCGGCGCATACACCCCCGGCGCCGGTCCCCCTGCGGCTCACCCACCGTGCACCAGTCTCCGCATGTCTTGGTAACGAGCCCACAGGTGCGCGCTGAGTTCCACGCCGCCGGAGGGCGCCGGGACGGGCGCGGAGCGCGGGGCGCCGGGGCAGTGGGTGCCGGGACCCGGGGGGCCGCAGCCAGGGCAGGAGGGCGTGGACGAGGAGGCTCGCGGCCCGCCGTGACCCCTGCACGGCACCCAGCGCCGAGCGGCCGCCCGCAGCCCCGCACCCGCCATGCCCGCCGCGCGCCGTCCGCGCAGCCCTCGGCCCGTCGGCCAGTCCGCCGCCCTCCGACTGCGCGCCCGCCACGGTGGCCGCGTGCTCCTCACGGCGGCCGGCCAATGGGCGCGGCCCGCGGAGCCCTGCCGGCCAATGGGTGCGCCTCTCGGCCCAGCGGGGCGGGAGGTCTCGGGACGGGGCGGGGCCGGGCAGACTCCCGGGCCCCCTTCCCCCGTCTCCGCGAGGACGAGAAGGACTCTGCGCCCCCCTTCGGTAGCCACGGCGGCGATGGCCGCTCTTTCGGCCCCGCTACCGGAAGGTCGGAGGGCCTAAGAACGGCCGTCTGCTTGAGGCTACGGACGGCCTGGGAGAGGGGAGGAGAGGGCCGGAACGCGGTGCCCCCCGCCCCCGACATTCCGCTCCCAGATCCTGTCTCCCCCTCGGCCTCCGGGTGCTCCTGCCCCTTCTCCATCCCCCGCCTCTTCCTGACCTCAGCTCCGCCGCCACTCCCCGCCAGTCCTGTTCCGGGGGTCTCGTTCCCCGCAGACCAGAGATCGGCCCCTTTCACTCTAGCGAGTAAAAGCCCTTACCTCGCGCTGCCCGATACCAGCCGTACGCGAGGTGAGACCCCGGGACCCTCAGCGCCGCAGACGCTCGCTGAAGCAGCTCCTCCTTGATCCCTCCCGGTACCTTACGCAGGTGACCCCTTTTAACTCGGAGCAGGACGACTGAGCGGTGCGGTGCAGAGTGGTGGGCCCGTGGTCACTGCACCTGCCTGGTTCTGACCAGCAAATGGCCTCAGCGACCCCACTCTCCGCCTTCCCGCATAGGGCCTCCCTTGAGATGCCGTGGTCTGTTCTAGCAGTGTCTCCTGACTTTACATCGAAATTCTGCATTCCTACTGACAACCACTCTCCACCTGTGCTTCTCCTAGTCAGCTGTTTCCTGAGTCCGCTTGCGTACCAGGCCCTACGCTAGGCCTTGAGGCAGCCCACTTAGCGCCGCTGTCCCTCCTTGGTGGGGAGCTGGCTAGGTGGACATTCTGTTTCCTTGGGGTGCTCCTCCCAGTTTCAGGGTGTATGTATGCATTTGAATACCCACTGCACCTTGGCTGAGAACCGACGTTTGGTGCGCCAGCCTGGAGCTGGGGCAGGATGGAGGTGGAAGGGTAGGCTCATGGGAGCCCAGCTGAGCTAGGAGGGCCTTGGGGACCTGTCCACAAGTAAGCCTCCTCCGGGCGGGAGATGTGTGCCCCGCAGTGACAGGTTCCCAGAGCCACCAAGAGAACCTGGAGTGAGCACCAAGCCAGTGTGCACGGAGCTGGGTAGGGTGAGTGAAGGCCAGAGAAGGCAGGTGATTCAGAAAGCAGCTCCGGGCCAGGCGCCTGCTCAGCTCCAGATTCTGTGACCCATGCCAGGGGCCCTGCTTGCTCTCTCTCTCTCTCTTCTCCAGCCTATTTTTGTATATTTTGTGTTTGCATCACCAAGCCTTTTTTATTGACTTTAAGTTTTTGTTTGATGTTTTTAGATTGTGTAATAGTTGTCTCCATTCTCAAAGATAGGCCCCTGTTTTTTTGTTGTTGTTGTTGTTTTTTTTTTTTTGCCTTAGATAATGAGGTGATAGTCCTTTACAGCAAGCACAGGGACTCATCAAGAGTGAATGAAGGCTCTTGCGTTTCTGCCTGGCTCAATCTCTTAACTTCTCAGTCTTGCATCCATAAAAGGGGATGATGTAAACAGAGGGGAGTATCCCTAGTTTCTAGAATACACTTAAAGAGCTGGTACCCAGCAAATCATCACCACCACCATCATCCTATTTTAGCTGACGATAATTGATCAGTACTATGCTCCCGCATAGTGTTAAGTGCTTTATTTGTATTACCTCTAAATCCTCACAGCATCAAAGAAAGGCCCCCTGTTTGTGGAGCAAGGGATGAGGTTTGACAAAGCCCTTGCTCTTGAGCCGCTCTGCTTGTCTGTGATTATTGTGAATAAGGAGGTAATGCGTAAAAAGGATCTGTAAGCCTGTGCATAACGGTAAGTGCTCCAGACAGGATAGCTTTTATTAATATCAGGGTTGTTTGTCACAAGGTGATTGCTTGGACTTTTGTTGTGATCATGATAAAGTTCACCTTTCAAGAATGCATATCAAATTCTCTTATTTTTAGAATTCTAGTCATCGCTCACAAACCCGAAATAAATGAAAAGCATTGCATAACTGCATTTTAGAGTAAAGTGCGGTATACGTTTAGGCCATCAGAGAGGGTCATCACTTCTTCCAGGACTTTAAGAGAAAAGATGGCGGTGGCAGAGTAGGGGGTGCCACGGCCAACTCCCAGCGCTGGCTTGCACTGGGGAGGCCGGGGCGGGGCGGGGTTGACGCCACGTGGGAGGCCCTGCCCTCTCGGGCCGCCCCGCCTCCAGAGCCAAGGCGCCTGCGCCAGCTCCCTCCGGCTGGGCTCGACCTCACGGAGCACGCGCGTTCCGCCGCATCCGATTGGCAAATCCGCGGGTCCCACGGCACTCTGATTGGTGGAGAGGCTCAGGCTTTGGCCCGGGGCTCGGCGCTCGGCGCTCGCCTCCTTCAGCTCTGTACGGACCTGGCCGCTGCGAAGAGCCGGGAACACCGTAACCAGTTCTTCGTACTCGGCTGTAGCTGTGCGCTCCAGTCCGGGGGCTGGAGCAGCTCCCGTCGACCCCGGTTCCGCCGTACCCCTCTCCACGACGTGGGTCGGGCATGTTTTCCAGGGCCCAGGTGAAGCGGGTCCTGCAGCGGGTTCCCGGGAAGCAGCGATTCGGCGTCTACAGGTTCCTGCCCTTTTTTTTTGTCCTGGGAGGAACGATGGAATGGATCATGATTAAACTGCGTGTGGGCCAGGAGACCTTCTGTAAGTGGGGGTGCAGCAGCGTCCGTCTCATTTCAGGAAGGCAGGAGGCGGCTAGGGACCCGTGTTCCTGGGGTACAGCCGTAGGTTGCAGACCGCTCGATCCACTCAGAGCGCTGAGCTGCCTTTACCGTGGTAAGAAGGGCAAGTACGGTTCCGTTCGCGGCCCGGGGTGACAAAGGCACATTGGCGTCCAACCTTGAGACCTTCCCTGCACTTTCAGGGGAGAGAGAGCACGTGACGCCACGCAGGACGCTCTTCTCTCGAGCCTGCCCCTGGTCCCTGCGGGCGGGTGACGTTGTTTGGTCCTAAGAAACAGATTTGCTCACAGCACCGTGGAAGGGAGTGGAATCCTGAAGATTTATGGAAACTCCTGCTAATTGGCCATCCCTCTTCTGGATTCTTCAGTCCAAACCCTGGAAGGAGCCGGTCTGCCTGGTCTAACTACTACCGTTTTCGCCGGGCAGAGTCATTGGCACCAGGGTCCAGCACTGTGGAACGAATGCCTGGCGCTGTTTTGTGGAGCACTAGCTCTCAAAAGGCCAGTTCCCTTTCTAAAGATTTTCCCACCCCTTAGGTCTTTTCTGCTTTTCCCCTCTAGAAACATGTATCACTTGTGAATTGCCACCCCCCCCTTTTTAAAATTTAAAATTCTTTTAAAAAGATTTTGTTTTTAAATCTCTCCACTCAACATGGGGCTCAAACCCACAACCCTGTCATCAAGAGTTGTGTGCTCCACTGACTGAGCCAGACAGGCACCCCACCAACCCTTAATTTTTTAACGATTTTATTTATTTATCTGACAGAGCACAAGCACCAGGAAAGGCGAGGGAGAAGCAGGCTACCCATGGAGCAGGGAACAGGATGCTGGGCTCAGTTCCAGGACCCTGGGATCATGACCAGAGCCAAAGGCAGATGTCTAACGGACTGAGCCGCTCAGGGGCTCCCCCTGCAACCCTTATGTTAAAAAACATTGTTGCATTAGTGTTTTCTAAAGATATTTAGTCCTGCCATTAGTATTTAATGAGCACCGATGAGAGTATATAATGAACAAGACAGAGTCCCCCACTCCAGAAGAGTTCTATTGGCAGAGACCCATCATAAACAGTTAACTGTTAAGTGTGATCAGTGCTGTGAGGGGAAGTGTGTGTGTGTGGGGGGCAATGGTAGCCTTGGGTGTGGGTACCTCAGTTGGATCAGATGGTGCAGGGAAGGCATCCAGGAATTACCATGTCAGGTGGGAACTGAAGATTGAGTAGGTCAGCCAGATGAGGGGAATGTTAATGGAGCTGAAAGTGTCTCATGCTGGTGGAAAGAGCAGACATGGGGCCATGGTTTGGATGTTTACTGTATTTGAGGGACTGCAGGCGAGCAGAGTAAGGGATGAAGAGGTTAGAAATGTGCTTGGGCAAGGCCACAGAAGGACTGGAGAACCAAGAATGTACCCAAAGGATTGAAGGGTTTTAAGCAGCAGTGGATTAATACACGAAGAGGATGGCTTTCTGTGGAGAGGAAGCAAGAATACTTAGGCTGTGTGGTTGTATGGGTCTGAGACGGTAGCCTGGTTGGGTGGGGACAGACGGGATGCCAAGAAGGAGTGGAGTTGAGAGACACCTGGGAGGTGATACTGACAGGGCCTGGTGATTGAGGGGACTCAGGAGATGAGTTGTGGAGGCTTCTGGTAGGACAGTTGGTGTGGTGCAGGGGGGACACTGGCAAGACAGTCTGGACTGTTTTGGACATGCTAAGGTAGAGATAGATGGTTGTACAGATCTGAAGCTCAGGTGGCAGATTGGGGCCGTGGATCTGGGTTTGTGGGTCATTCGAAAGCAGATTGTGATGGAAGTCAGTCAAATGCCAACATTTTAAGGGTGATTGGGAATGGCCAGAGAGGCAAGGACGGAAACCAGGAGGCTTTATCACAGAAGACAGGAGGTCCAAGAAGTCTATGTGAATGGGAGGTCAACCCTTCAGGGGAGACTTGAAGATACAAAGATGCTGGTCAGGAAAGGGGATTGGAGAGAGGCTGCAGATAACTGGCTCTTGAGAAGGCAGGAGAGGTGGGTATCAGAGCAGGGCCATAGGAGTAGCCCTTGGAAGTTAGCTAGAATAGTTCTTTCTTGATCTGTGTGAAGAAAGTTCATGGCCATCTAGAGGTGAATGAAGGCGGCTCAGGGTCATGACTGAGGAAACAGGGTTGTTAGGCATCACAGCAGGCCCAGTTAAATGCAGTCGGCCCCACAGTGCAAAGCAGAGGGAGGGATGGAGGAGGGCAGCTGGATGAATCTATAGTTGCGGTTTTGAAGGTATGCCAAGAAGTTGGTACAGATAGGAGGGAATTGCAGCTGGTTTGAGCAGGAAGACAGAACAAGGTGGGGCTAAGGGGGTATTCAGGGGCCAAGTGCCTAGGGAAGAACTTAACAGAGGTCCAAGGACAGAAGGACTAGAAAGGTAGTAGAGGATGTGGTCAGAGCAGGGTGATTTCAGAGAGCAGAGCAAGTAGATGGCAGAGAATGACTGGAGAAGTCAAGGAGGCAAAGGGGATGAGCAGTGCATCCCCATGGTGGGTGGTGTTTCCTGGGAAGATGGCACAGGATAGTCAAGGAGCCTGAGCTAGAGACCAGCGTTTTCAGTGATTGAAGGGGAGTAGAGAGCAGGTGCCCTTGCAGAGAAGGCTGTGGCAAATGGCAAAAGCCCAAAGGAAGAGGGTGGAGAATCAGCAATGTGGAAAAGCAGCAGCCAAGGACAAGGGAACTGACCTCACCTCCCCACTCTGAGTTCCTGGGGGTGGGTGAGGGAGCTGCAGAGAGCCGAAGGGCAAGAAGGGCCTTTGAGGCACTTGGGGGTGGGGCAGGGAAGGAAGTGAGGAACGTCTTAAAACATTGCTAAGAGGTGTGCTAGGACGTGATCCTCTCTTTGAAGACATGGACTCTTACCATACTATTGAAGTTCAAAACTGCATTAACATAGTCCTCATTTAACTCATTTTTTTAATTTTTAAAGATTTGTCAGTGGGAGAGAGTACAGAAGCGGGGCAATGGCAGGCAGAGGGAGAAGCAGGCTCTCTACTGAGCAAGGAGCCTGATGCAGGCAAGACTTGATCTGGCTGGGATCATGACCTGGGCCAAGGCAAACGCTTAACCAACTGAGGCACCCAGGCACCGACCAAGTTTTGTTTTAAATGAAGTTTATTTTGGCTTTGAGTTAAAAGAGATTCAGAAATAGCTGCCAGACCTAGACGGTTGGTTAAATTAGTTGGATCTGAGTACTTTTAATTCCTATTTCTTAAAAGTCTAAGTAAAATTTTTATTTAACACAGATGATGTCTACCGTAGAAAAGCCTCAGAACGACAGTATCAAAGAAGGCTGGAAAATGCATCAGAGACGGAACTTCAGCTGTCAGTAAAGTGAATATGAAATTTCACTACTGGTTTCAACCCCTTTGAAAGTGTACTTTTCAGATCTCTTTTTCTTATTCAGAACTGCCTTTACAAAGAATTTTTATAGTTTTCCTGTCTGCTTCAATACTTCCCAAGTCACTGTTGGATAGCACTTACGGAAAACTATTCCCTCCTAAAACACACCTGCCCACTGAATCTATTCTATGAAATATTTCTTAAACAATAAAAGGATCAAGCAGAATGCTTTTTAGTACAGTCTGAATTGTTTGTGAAGTCTTTTGTTTTAGGCAACAAATTAACCTTTTTTGCAGAATTCAGCTTTAATTATGGACATAAAAGCAAGCTTTCCTTCCCAAGATTATCTAAACCAGGATAATATGCAGATTGCATTTCTGCCAGCTACCCATCTGTCACCATTTTGCGAGGGTGGTGGCAATTGCTGACCACACATTACTCAGGTCAGGTACTCTTGTGAACAGTAATAACCCCTTCCTTTGCCTATCCCCACTAATACACAAGGGCTGCTGGACCTCCATGAAGACTCCCGAGGGGACAGTCTTCACACGTCTGTAATGAAGGTGTGCTTTCATCCAGCTGCTAAAGATAAAGACATTGCTTCTTCCCTAAGAAAGTGAATCCACACTGAAAAGCAAAGTCATAAAACATCCACAGACTTCAGCTAAGTCAGAGGCTCGGTCTACTGGGGAGAGATTTTGTAATTTGACTCAGAGTAAGTTTGGGTCAGCTGACAGAAAAAGCAAAGGCTTTATCCATTTCTTTTTTCTTTTACTCCATGCTTGGTAACCACATCCAACATCTCTTTAATCAAGAACATATCTCTATATTAAGACTAAGTTTCAAAATGGTTTCTAATGATCATGACTATATAGAAGCAGATGCTTACGGCCACAGGGTATTCTCAAGTTAAAGATCTCTGCCACAAACATATCTTCCCAAGTTTTTTTTTTTTTTCTAATTGAAGTTAGTCCACAGATATTAGAACCAATTCAGTATATATAGCAAGCCACTGACTACTCAGATCTCCTTTCAGCACTACTCACACCAGCTCAGAGTCCATGCTCAGAGATGGCTTGAATGCCAAGACCAGTGGTGACCCACAGCACCAGGGAGAGGAAGGAGGTTCTCCTACACACTTCTGTGCCTAGAGAGTTCCTCGTGAATCTAACCTCATAGGCATTTTAGTGGTTAGACTGCAGCAGAAGGAATTACATTGCAGGGTCGGATTCTCTCAGTGACATGGCTTTATTCCATGTTCCCCCCACCCCAGTTTTAGTGGTAACTTTTACAAAGTAAAGTTGTAAATGCTAATAAAACCCTCAGCTAACTTATGTGTCTGCTGTGGATCCCTCCCTGGCCCACTTCCCTGTCTGCTGCACCCCAGAGAGAATGGACTAGCTACCAATTCATGTTTAACTTTCCTTGGAGTTTTCTTCTTTCTTTAAAAAAAAAAACAGAGTGCTGCTTTACTGAAGGACAACAACACTTTGTAGGTAAGAAATGTCTCACTTTGGGACGCCTGAGTGGCTCAGTTGGAGAATGGACTAGCTACCAATTCATGTTTAACTTTCCTTGGAGTTTTCTTCTTTCTTTAAAAAAAAACAGAGTGCTGCTTTACTGAAGGACAACAACACTTTGTAGGTAAGAAATGTCTCACTTTGGGACGCCCGAGTGGCTCAGTTGGTTAAGCGACTGCCTTCGGCTCAGGTCATGATCCTGGAGACCCAGAATCAAGTCTCACATCGGGCTCCCTACTTGGCAGGAAGCCTGCTTCTCCCTCTCTCACTCCCCCTGCTTGTGTTCCCTCTCTCAGCTGTGTTTCTCTCTGTCAAATAAATAAAATCTTTATTTAAAAAAAAAAAAATGTCTCACTTCAAGGCAAGGAGACCAGCAAAGAAATTAAGCATTAAATTGAAGATACTTATAGAGCACATTAGTTTTGATGCTAGAAACCTTTGTTAACTGAGTTGAAAACTTTTAACTTTGCCTCAAAACAAACTTTAGCCCTCCTGGTACAGAATATGACTCTACCGGACTTACTAGAAGCAACTCATTAAGGGAACTTTAGTAATGTAAACAGCAATGCTCTCATCTGCTGATTATAGAACTGCAGTGCCTCCTAGTGTAAACTACAAGGCAAAACATTTTAAAACTCGTATTTTAAACCCGTACTTCTAGAATGACAAAACTGAATTAGCATTTATTGTTTGAAATTTACTTCCACTATGGTGCTGGGTAAGGAAACTGGGCTTTGGAGCTTCACTTATCAAATGAAGTGATAGGGAAAGTTACTTAGGTATGCAGTAAATGCTCCATAAATGAGGGCTATTTTGATCCATCTAATGGTCCTATTCTGGAAGGTTGGTTTGTTTGTTTGTTTCAGCAAAGCATGGTTAATTGAGTGATAGCAAAGTGATAGTGCAAAGCTCCTGTGGAGGGAGGGGACCCAAGGGGGTTGCCATATATTCTGAAAGTCTTGCCTAAATCTCAGCAGTTATAACTTAAACACATTCATCTCTTTTTGCATGTCTGAATTTTTAACACCAAGTTACTTCTCTTTAAAAAAGTACACATGTGGACCACGGTGTTTTCTAAAGCAGTTCTCTCCTAGAAAAGCAGTGGTGTATCAGTTCATACTCTTTACACACGTGCATTACATTTGGAATTTCTTGTCACACGTGCAATCCCCAAGATAGCAATGCCACATCTATTCTCGGGATAGAAGTAGTCTATTAATTCGCTCAGTTCTGAGCTTCCATTCAGCTGATCTATCACACTTCCAAACTAAAAACTAGGAACAAGGCAACAGCAGTATTTGTTTCCTCACAGTGTTCAGTGGCAATGCTTAACTATTCATCAATGATCATTCAAAAGATGCTCGTAAGCACAGATGGCAGTACAGCCCTAAACAATTAGGAGTACAGAGCCACAGGGATTTGCAAAGTGATATTAGAGGAAAACAGCTGGTTGATTTTACCAACATTTCTATTAAAAGTATGGTCATGTTTTTAAGAGCTTATAAGCATGTTAAAGACATAAGCTGGGCCACTGGTCTCTTCTAGCCACAGACAGCTGACTGAAAGGACTTACGTTGCTTTATGATACAAGACATGCTTTTCTTACCATCAGTAACTCTCCAATTTTAACTCCAACCAGTATTTCTGCCCACAATGAGGACGTTAGGAATTCCCTGTCTGCCCGAGAGGCCTGGCATGGGCATGTTGAGCTGCAGTGTGGCCACATTCAGCCTGTGCTAAAGCAGCCTGAGCCCTGAACCAGGGTTGGCTCACTGACTTTCGCCTCCACCTGAGGAGCTTTGGTCCCTTACGTTGGCAGCTAATCACTGTCAGCACAGAATCAAGACTTGCAGGAATTAAACCTGCTGGAATCTAACATCTGACACAAGCTTTAACAGAACAACCAAACCTGGTTAATCCAAATCACTTTGCAAACTCCATTTTTATTTGGATTAAAAAGCTTTAAATGAACATATGATACATACATGTTATAAGACTAGTTACCACTTAAACCTCCTTTGATACAGAAATTAGAATAAACCAAGTTTTAATTAGGTCTGAAAATGTTCAAGCTCAGAAGTCAACAACACCAGTTTGAGGTTTCACACAAAAAAGTGTCCCCTGTCACTTTCTCCTCATACGAAGACAAGGGTGGGTTCAAAAAGCAGTTTTCAAAGGCCTTTTAAAGCAGCTGGCTGACATACTATTTTAAACCTATAGGTTCTCCCCCAAATAAACAAAATTCTTTTCCACATGAACTTACATTAGAAAACATTTAGGCCATTAAACTTTCTAAGCCATATCACCAGTTCCTAAAATTCATGGGGGGAGGGGGGGGAAAGATGCATATAGTTCACTTGTACTTTCTTAAGTCAGGACATAAAAATTTTTTTTTGGCTTATCTGTTTTGGAAGATGGCTGACCTCAAATCTTATATCCTAAATATTAACTGATATTCTCCAAGTTAATATACAGAAAGACATGATTCTAAAATAAATACATAGATTTTTTTTTTTTTTAAACTTAATTAGGGCCTGCCTACTGGCCCCCTGGCCCGGCTCTGCACTGCCTTAGGGAAGCCCCTGGCTGGATCTATGGTTTCTACAGCACCTCTAGACACTGGGAAGGAGCCTGGAGGAGGAGTGCCCTGGCTTCTAATGTCCCACCTAGCCCACAGTGAAGAGTTTTTAGAGGCTTCCCAAGAAGTCTCATCCAGACCTTAAAAAGGGAAATAAAATGGGTGCATGAAATAAATAAATAACTTAACCAAAATTAGATTTCAGGTTCTTTGGTGTAATTCAAGAATGTCTAGAAATAAAATAATCTGATTGTATTATACACTCCATGATGATTCAATGGCCCAAATGACTAGGAACTGAAGATTTCTTTATCTGATTCAGTTTAACAATAAGGTACTGACAAACTACTGCAATACATTTTTTAAAATTCAGAATACTTGATGCAAACTGAGATCCAGTGGTTGACTATAGGCAATTAAGTTACAAGGGCCTCCTGTACTTAAGGTATCTAGAATACAAGAGACTTTTTTCCATTCTACACACTTTTGTTCCCATGATTAAGTAAGAATGGCAATTAAATATCCAGGTATTGATTCATACCAGATTAAAAGAACAAAGTATCCTGTGAGAGTCACTCTCTCAATTTACAAACAGCAAGGGAAGCTCCACCAAAATGGCAACAATCTTGTTACAAAAAACAGGTTTCAAAAACCTCCAGTGGAATCCAGGTGTGGTGCTTTTCTATCTGTCTGCACATCATATGCTGCCTCCAGGTGTTCATTCTAGGCTCTTATGAAAGACAAAGGGTCAACCCAAGTGTTTGGGATCCATAACGGTCTTTTAAAGTAAGTATTTTCTTAGATTATAATTACTTTCTCCTGAAATTCAAAAGCACAAGTTAAATTTAAAAACCATTTTAGAAAGCCTTACATTTCTGGTTGAGAATTACAACGCTGAAACTTAGAAGGAAAAAAATGCCACATCTGGTGAGGAAATAAAGATACGAAAACATACTTGCATATGTAGACAGTCTACCCTTTTTACAATTATGCTTCTGACACAGCTCATATCTGGTTTTGCACTCCCTTCCCTATGTTAGGTCAGGCGTTAGGTTTAAAAAATAATTACCTATATGCACACCTCAATGCTTTCCAAGGTGAACTTGAATGTTTTTCTATGTAAGAGATTTAAAATTTTAAATCATCTAACAAGTATAGGCATAAATTGTGAATTCAATATAAATAGATCAAAAGTACCCTTAAACTTACCTGCCAAGACTAAAGATAATTCAGGGTTGTGCACGTGTTCTGCAATAGATGACTAACAGCACAAGAAACCGTGCCCTGTGCCCCCTCCCCCTCCCCGGGGTCTGGGAGATGCACTGGCGACACAAGAATGCAGAGCACTGACTTCAGATTTCTGGAGCAAGTCTCAGAGTTAACAGAGCAAACGTGCCAGGACACCAAACACCTGTAACCTAAAATAACCACCTTTCACTTCACCTGTAAAAAACAGCTTCTGCCAAAGTGGCTTAAGATACTCAGGTATGAAGCAGACACCCATGCACTCCCCTATGTAAGATGTAAACTAGGACCAACTTCACATTTCATTGTCAACTTAAACTAATCTGTAAACTCTCGTGCGCGTTTTTTTTTTTTCATTTTGTTTGTCCTTTTATAAAAAAACAAAACCAAAAACCAAAAACCAAAACCCCAAGCCAAGACAAAACCTTTGATGGTTTCAGTTCCATGGCAATAAGTAAAAAGATAAAACTCCAAGTCTACATATACAACCAATTATGAAACTGGTTTTAAACGAAGGAAACATATGCAAAAAAATCTCTGTGTATTTGATAAAGTCAACTTAATATAACAAAAACAAATTGAAATAGCTTATTAAAAGTGTCCTTATATAAAAATGGCCTTGTGATGTACAGTAAAATGCAATAAAAATTGTCATCCTTTGTTCCTCCCCCCACCCCCAGTAACTAAAATGGCTACTGTTCCACAAAACTCTTTATGCTTCTATAAAAGAAACGTAATTGATGTGATTAAAGGTTTTCTAGATTGTATGCTTGGCGAATGTTGAGGGTGTCTCGGAGCATCAAATCCCGAAGGCGCCAGAGGGCATCTGCCATGGTGGTGTGGGCCCCTTTGCTTTTCAGCCAGTGAGAGGGGAGGCGGCTCTCCTGTTCTTTTGACAAATGGACATCACGTCTTCGAGCTGAAAATTAAAATGCACACAAGAGAAATAAAAGTAGGAATTTGAAGGTAACAATTTCCCCCTCAGGCCTAAGGTATGATTATTTATTAAAGCATATAACATTTATTATTTATTAAGTATTATGTTTTAACTATGCAGAATATTTCCAAGCAAATGTCTTCTCTATCATTTTATTAGGCATCTTTGTTTTTAAAAAACTATGCACTTAGGTATGAGGCTACCTAGCTAAGGGTGTCTTGTTCTATGCTTTATATATATATATTTTAAACATTTTATTTACTTATTTGACAGAGAGAGAGATTATAAAGCAGGCAGAGTGAGAGAAGGAACCAGGATTCCTGCTGAGCAGAGAGCCGGATGTGGGGCTCGATCCCAGGACCCTGAGACCATGACCTGAGCCGAAGGCAGAGGCTTAACCCACTGAGCCACCCAGGCGCCCTATGCTTTGTATTTTAGAAATTTTCTAT